>JANRGW010013290.1:0-27296 GCA_024733675.1 Psilopsiagon aymara
CACAAGAGCAGAGTAGAGGGGCAGGATCACCTCCCTCGACCTGCTGGTCACACTCCTTTTGTTGCAGCCCAGGATACAGTTGGCTTTCTGGGCTGTGAGCGCACACTGCAGGCTCATGTTCATTTTCTCATCAACAAACACCCCCAAGTCCTTCTCCACAGGGCTGCTCTCAATCTCTTCTCTGTCCAGCCTGTAGCTGTGCCTGGGGTGACTCCGACACAGGTCCTTGCTTGAAGACAGAAAATATTATTTCCATTGATTTCTGGTACAAAGTACAGTCAACTTTCTGCTGACATTTCAAGTCTGCTGCAAGTCAACACCAGACGCTTCAAGAAACCTTACCCTGATAAGGTTTTGTTTCTCTAGAGTGTAGAACAGGCTTTCCACCATGCTGTTGCATCTTCAGAGGAATGTGGCAGAGTATTGGCTTCAGCTATGACCCACTTTACCTTTGTTTTTTCATAGCATCACAATCTGTATGTAGTCTGACATCACTGTGTCTATTTCATAGATAGGTGCTGGCAAACTCTAATAATGATGCTGCCATTACAACTGTAATTGGTTTGTGCATATGCATATATGTCTACATAGTGTATACATTTTTTCAGGATTTGCCCCTACTGGTACCAAAAAACATGTACAGATACCGGTTTATTTTGTCAGCTCTGAAGAAGTCAGAAGAAGAAGTGTAAGTTTGTTCGTGTTGTGATCACAGAAAATGTTGACAGAAAAATTAGTAAGGAGGATTACTTATTTGCTACTAAAATCAAACTATGCAAGAAGTACATGAGTTGTACACCCAGTTCTTTGGGCAAATGAAGCTAATATGCAAGCATAACAGGATGAACAGAGATAGGGGAGGATGCAAGAATGGCATTATATCATATTAAAACAAATGCATCTGAGAAGAGGAGAAAGGTTGAGTAACTAGAATCAAACACAGTGTTTAGAGGTAGAAATTCATCACAAATCTGAGCCATTTAGTCCTCCAAAGTAAACTATCTCTTTAAAACAGGTAAATGTGGTGGATCATTATGAGTATTTTCTAGTGCTTGACTGGTTCTTGTAGTGGGTTAGTCTTGCCTGCCTTGTGAGCAAGGACATCAAATGGGAAGAGACAAAAATAGGTAGAAAAAAAATATTTTCACAAAGATTCACAAGGAATAGGATTATCATCTCAAAGGAATTGTTCCAGAGTCACCATACAGTTTAACAGGGCTCACAAGCCTTTGTCCAGTTGTCCTATAAAAATTAAAACTCAGGAGATAAAGCACATCAAGACTAATATGTATTGACAAGGCAGAAAAGAAAGGTTTTTGCTAAAACTGTTTGCATGCAAACTTCAGCTCAGTATTTTTTGTTCCTCACTGTGATGTTATCTTGTCATTGAAGTGCAGGACTGAGGAGTGCATTTTTCTCCTCTTTATTATCAAGAGATTGTTTTTCTTCCTCAGTTCTTTAGTCTGTGTTATTGGGGAGAACATATCTGTAGCTTTATCTCCAGCAAAAGCTTTGGACTTATTTCAGTAAAGTCAGCTTTGCCTCGGAAGTAGATCTTATTACCATTACGTCTATCCTGAGAGGATGTCCCAGACTCGTGTGGAATTCTTACCATGTACAAGGGTCAGAAATAAACTAATAAGGTGGTCATGGTGAAACAAGAAGCAGAAAAGAACTACTTCTTGAGGTTTGCAGTCAGCATTTAGCCTGATTGTTTGCTAAACACGGAATGACTTTGACAAATTAGTGAGGGTAGAAGATTAGAAGCAAATGGGTAAGAATGAAGAAGATGGAAAATGTGATAAAATAGGGTAGAAAACTTCATGACTTATCTGGCCAGGGAGCTTGCTAAAGTCACCTGCTTGACATACAACATAAGCCTTGATTGTAAAACTTAAGAATGCCTACCTGTATTTGATAGATTTCTTTGGCTCCAGAGTAGTCTTATGAAGATTTCTGCCCCAACTTTCCTTTGGATGCTTTAAAACTAAAGTATGTGTAACACTGCATATGGGTTACAGGGACCAAAAATAATGGGGTAGGGCTAGGCCGCACAATTGCTCCTTTCCACTCCCAATTCTTTGTGATAAAGAGATTAGAATTTGGTGAACGTCACCCCTAGCTTGTCTTTTTTTCCTTGCTGATTATCAAATGCGACAAAATGCAAACCGTGAGTTTAATAACTATTCTAAAGTTACCTATCAAAATATTGCAGTTGCAAATCCCGTCAGGCTACTAAACCAGTTCCCAGGTAACATGCTAATATGACTGATGCTGAGAACATCCAGGAAGAATCAAAAAACCCGTATCTATTATCACAGTACTAAAATACATTTATTTTTCTGAGTCCATATAAAATCAAGTAAAAATAATGAAGACTTACCTTTTGTGAGAATAGCAGCTAAGAACTAGAGATTATCAATACTTTCTCAAAAGCAAGTAGTAGATCTTCCTGTACTATTACTCTGAGTTTCTTTATATGTAGACAAAGATATAAAAACAAGATTTTTGTTTGGTTGTTTTTTGGTTTAGTTTTTTTTTTTTATAAAATGTATTCTAAGCTGATTCTGGGATTTATTCATCAGCAACTTAACTGTCACCTGAAAATAATAATTGCATATGTATTATAGACCTTTTAATGACTGTGTTATTAATAGCTGTTCCTCAATACCAGTGACCATCTGTGACTGCTTTACCATCTGTGATTGCTCTTTCAGCTTGGGAGGGAGAAATAGCAGTGGTATTGCACAGAATGTACAATATAAATTTTTAGTCAACCAGACCTACTGTTGATGATTAATTTGTCTTTGATTGTAAGTACACACCGAGCAAGCGAAAATTAGTTTCTTTGATTTGTTGGCACAACATGGGTTTGGGAAATGGCCATGGGAAGCTGAAAATGAAATTAAATTGCATTTATTGAAATCTGAGACATGAAAAAGTTGATGGAATTTAGATGAAGAGGATGAAAAGAGCTTAAATGACACTTGAAAAGGTAGTGAATGTTTCTTTAAAGATCTATGACAAATGAGGTGTTGATTATTATGATTTGCCAAGGTTGGGCAACAGAGGAGCAGCAAAAGAGAGTTGTCAACACTTTCTAAAATCTTTCACCATTTCTTGATGACATATTAGAATAAACAGAGAAAATAGTGATTATAAACTCCTAAGTAAAATTAATCCTGTTAACTTTTTATCTAAGTGAAGTAACATTTGTTTCAGAAGAAATCAAGTGTTTAATTAATAACAGTTACTGCTGCTAAAGTGCTGGCCTTGCCTGTAGAGGCAGAAGACTTCAGTTCGTTAATACTCTTTTTACTTTCCTTATGAAAGTAAAATGTGTTTCCACATTTTGCTATTAGCACAGCTGTATTCTATGATAGCTGAGGTGATTTTTTTTTTTTTTTAGAGTATGTGTATATGTCAGTCTCTTTTCCCTTACTAAGGCAAAGTTTGTAGGAAACTACTTGGATGGTAGGATACAATTTCAAAGTCATTCAAATCCCACTGGGTAATGTACCTACATTCTTTGTGGGCCTAAATATATTAAAAAAAAAAAAAATAAAAAACAACCCAAAAAACTTCTCAAAACCACTTGTAAATTAGGTTACAGTTTAGATTGCATTTAACCAGTTGCAGTGTCTAGTTGATTGAGAGAGACAGGCACTCCCAAAAAATAACTCATCGGCCTAAGGTAAATACTTCCCCTAGATCAGGATGAATCACACTTCCACCATTGACTGTGGGGAAGTCTGGACATCTGGACTGAACTAGGATCCTATATTTTTATGCTGCTTAACTTTTTTTAAGTTTTAAACTGTAGTATTGGAACTAGAATAAATTTCAGTTAAGAAAGTCTTCAGTGAACTCAAGAAAGTGCGTAGCATTTTTGTAGAGCCCAAGAATCTTCCCTGAAAATATGTAGCAGCAGAGGTAAAGCAAAGTTGCAACATCAACCCAGAACTACCTGTGTGCCAGATGTGTTGTCAACAGAAAGTCCTCCTTTGGTGTCTGGATTTCAGTACAAGTTGTAGCTGCTTAGTATGCACTCAGTGTCTGGCTCAGAGACTTCTATTTGATTGTATACATTGTACACATATTTATATATGAATATATATGTACATTTGTAATTATACATATTTTTCTATCAAATGTTATATAAAGGTAAGATGCATAGGCCTATATTTATTCCTCTCCCACACTAACATGCACTGTACATGTTCATTTATAAGCATATGAAAATAAAAAACTTTTTAATTGCAGTCAATTCAGATTCAGGAATATAAAGTAAACTTTTCAATCTTAGGCTAAACAAAGTCTTAGTGTGTGACACCCCTATTTTGTTAGATTGATTACCTTCCTGACCTTTAGCAGGTTGATGGCATTTTTTTCATGCCATTTTCTGCTTCTAATTCACAAATGACACAAGCTTTCCTCTCAGTTAGAGAAAGTGTGTGATTAAGATATAAAGCCATACCATAAAAACAGAAAAATTAAGCCACTTCTTAATTTGCCGTCAAACTTCCAGAATAGTGATCCAGTCTTGTTTCTTTTGTTGCAGACAAAAGGTTCTTCAAGCATAACTCCATCAGGCACTCAAAAGAAGGTGAAGAGGACTCTGCCCAACCCACCTCCAGAGGAAGCAACAGCAGGAACACAGTCACCATATACTTCTGTGGGATCAGTTTCACGGAGAAGGATTTGTAGGACCAACACTATGGCCAGAGCCAAAATTCTTCAGGATATAGACAGAGAATTGGATCTGGTTGAACGTGAATCAGCCAAGCTTAGGAAAAAGCAAGCAGAGCTAGATGAGGAGGAAAAAGAAATTGATGCCAAGCTGAGATACTTGGAAATGGGTATTAATAGGAGAAAAGAAGCCTTACTAAAAGAAAGAGAAAAGAGAGAGCGTGCCTATCTTCAAGGAGTAGCAGAAGAACGTGATTATATGTCAGACAGTGAAGTTAATAATACTAGGTCAACCAGAATAGAAACTCAGCATGGCTTGGAAAGACCACGTACTGCACCCCAGACAGAATTTGACCAGTTTATGCCACCACAAACCCAGCCAGAAACACAGTTTGCCCCTGCTACAAGCCCATATGCTCAATATCAGTATTCATCTCCTGCCCTGCCAACTCAAGCACCAACTCAGTTCACACAGCAATCACATTACCAACAACAGCAGCCTTTGTATCACCAGCAGGTTTCACCCTATCAGACCCAGGCAGCTTTCCAAACAGGAGCTACAATGTCCTATACTCCACAGGCTCAACCTCCACCACCACAACAGCCATCATATCAACTCCCATCACAGATGATGGTGATACAGCCAAAGCCAAGACAAACTACATTATATTTGGAGCCTAAGATAACAACAAACTATGATGTAATTCGAAATCAGCCTCTCATGATAGCACCAGTTTCAACTGACAATAATTATGCAGTTTCCCAGCTGGGCAGTAAATACTCTACCTTGGACTTAAGGATAGGGCTAGATGAGAGAAACAGCATAGCAAGCAGCCCTATATCAAGCATATCTGCAGATTCATTCTATGCAGATATAGACCACCACCATACGCCCCGAAATTATGTGCTGATTGATGATATAGGAGAACTTACTAAAGGAACGGGAGGACTTGGTTCCAGTTTTACCCTCCATGAGAAAGATCTGACCAAAACAGATCGACTGCTTCGCTCAACTGAGGCCAGGAGAGCGCAAGAAGTGTCAGACTTCCTAGCACCACTGCAGAGTTCTTCTAGGTTACATTCCTATGTTAAAGCTGATGAAGATCCAATGGAGGACCCTTACGAGCTCAAACTTCTGAAACACCAGATAAAACAAGAGTTCCGTAGAGGTGCAGAAAGTCTTGATCATCTGGCTGGCCTGTCACAGTATTACCATGCAGAGGGCAGCTACAGGCATTTTCCAAAATCTGAGAAATACAGCATAGGTAGGCTTACTCTTGAGAAACAGGCTGCTAAGCAGCTCCCAGCAGCCCTTCTTTACCAAAAGCAGTCAAAACACAAAAAAGCTTTGATAGACCCCAAACTAACAAAGTTTTCACCTATCCAAGAAAGCAGAGACCTTGAGCCTGACTATTCAACCTATATGACTTCTAGCACATCAACACTTGGGGGAATTACAACTAGGGCAAGGCTTCTTCAGGATGATATCACTTTTGGCCTTAGAAAAAACATCACTGACCAACAGAAATACATGGGGCCAGCACTGACTTCATCTATTGGAGCAGGCCTTGGGACTGCACTAGGTCCAGCAATGAGAGCCACATTACAAGATGATTCAGACAAGTCTTATAGCAGTGGTAGTAGATCTAGACCCTCATCTCGACCCTCCTCAGTGTATGGGCTTGATTTGTCATTGAAAAGGGATTCTTCCAGTTCTTCTTTAAGACTGAAAGCCCAGGAAGCTGAACCCTTAGATGTTTCCTTTAGCCATTCTGCACCTTCTGGAAGAACTAAACCTACCAGTCTACCTATTAGCCAAAGCAGGGGAAGGATCCCTATAGTAGCGCAGAACTCAGAGGAAGAGAGCCCACTAAGTCCCGTTGGCCAGCCAATGGGCATGGCAAGAGCAGCGGCTGGACCCTTGCCACCAATTTCTGCAGATACCAGGGACCAATTTGGATCGAGCCATTCATTACCTGAGGTCCAGCAGCATATGAGGGAGGAGTCACGGACTCGGGGCTATGATCGAGATATAGCCTTCATCATGGATGACTTCCAGCATGCAATGTCAGACAGTGAAGGTAAATTAGGCCTCAGACTGGTATCTTACTATCATAACGCAAATCCTCATTTCTATGCATGTGTCTAATTTTCGTTATACTTTAAAGACTCATTCTTTTTTCTGTTCCTTGGTACATCTTCTGTGTATCTATGTTTTGGGGGTTTGATTAGTCTTGTTTATTCGATATTTTTTATTTTACCCTTACATCAGTTTCTGGATGTTGTGAAGCTATTCTAGCATGCTTACTATATTGCTGTTGATTTGCTTACTTTTTGATTTGCTTGTGGATTTTCCTTTTCACTTGTTGATGTCTACTTTTCTAAGAATGTTGTGTAGAAATTTCCATGTACACTAGAGACCCTACCATCAGTCATTCTGTGGAGCCTTTTCCTGTGACTGTGGATCATTGAACTTATTTGCAATATTTTTTGTTGGGATTTGGAAACAATCCCCCAAATCTCTAAAAAACTCTAGAAATTTTATTTGCATGACATTTCATAATAGAATTCAAGAACTGATAATTCCATCTCCTGATGCATCATGTTAGATGTATGTTTACATAGAAATAGTATGTTCATTAAGTGCATATGGTATGTTAGCACCATATAGAGCTTAACGACATAGCAAAATTACATTCTACATATGGTTTGTTGAAAGCATCCAGTCATGTGAACTTCTGTGCATTCCGAATTGTGATGATGTAAGATAACTTGCTCTTTGGATGGTGCAAGACAATCTCATCCTTCAATAAACTTGCATAAAATATTTTACTTCTAATGATGGATTATGCAGCATAGCTGGTTTTATATGCACCCCATACAACTTGTCTGCCAAATAAGCACAACAGTTTATCTCACTTAGGTTTATGAAAGGGATCTTTCTGATGTATTATAAATGCAATTAAAAATGTTTCTTCTGAGTAAGTATAGCAGAATGTTAAAGCTGATGTTGAGTACTAAATAACTGCAAAATATGTGTCAGTTTTGTTTATTTGAGTCAATTCAGATTTAATATATTGTAAATTGTTTAAAAATCATAAAGTCAGTTTGAAAGAAAATTAAATTAAGATGTTCAAAATTGTATGCGCTCCCTTAACTTTTTCTTATGTGTATTACTGCACAATAAAAACAACTTTGCATGCGCTATATTGTCTGTAAATGCAATGATTGTCTCAAAAGACACATTTGCATGATTATGAAGTAATATGGTTTATTTTTCAGGTTTATATTATCCTCCATGTTCATTATTGAGTTATTGCTTTTTTACATATGCTGAATTTTTCATAAGCATTACAAAACTGAATATATTTGCCTTCCTTGATGCTACAGTATATTGAAGAGTTTTGTTCTAAAAGTTTCTTATTTCTTATGTATTTACAACCCTGTCATGAAGTCTGTGTTTCAGGGAAAATTCAGGGTCATCAGCTTTTTATCAGAAGCTTAAGTGGTTTTACTGTTCTTTAAATTCTTAGTGCAGAGAGTCCTATAATTAAATCTGAAGGCAAAACTGAACCAAAAAAAAAAAAAAATAATAATAACATCACCTATTTGGTGCTATTCTGCCACAGAAAAACAGGGCATAGCAAATTCTGTTTCTATACTAGAGCAAACTCAATTTTATGAATATAAATAGCCCCTGCTCATTAGCTGAGAAGATAGAAAATATATATAAAATGTACCCTTTTTCACCTAAAAGATTTTTTTTTTCTTTTATATGCTAAATTGTCAATTCTACTTAAACAATTCTTCTAAATGTAGAAGTTTTAAATTGGGATATGAAGACATCAGGACATCAACACAGCTGACCCCTTGTAATTTTTCATCTGTGGGATTTAGAGTGGTTACTATGAGTTCTCTGATAAAGTTTCTTGGGCTCCACAGCCTGGAGTTCAATCTCACCGTGTTGAACTGTGTGTGATTAAAAACAGGAGACCTTATTGACTCCAGCAGGAGTTTTTTACAGGTGGAACCATCTGTCTGCATATTGTTAGTCTCATAAAAAAAGATGTATCCTCCAAGACTGTCAGTGATTCATCTTGGCTGTTCTCAGGTTTCCAGCTGAAACAAATGCCAACGAATCAAGCCAAAACCAATTCTGTGTGCATATATGTGTGTGCGGTGTGTGTTTATATACACAAAAAAGAAAAAAAAACACAAACATATTTCATATATAATACACACATTCATCACAGTTTGATAAAGAAGTTTGATAAAGGCTGGTCTGAACTGCATCATGGGATTCTATATGTGCTAGCTTTTCAAACGAAGAAATTCAGCAAAAGTTATTTTAACTGAACCAGGAATAAATGACAGCTCAGCTAATGACACAGATTGTGATAGTCAGCATTAGTATTTAGGATCAGGAAAATGCATTAGGCTCTTCATGTAAGCCTCAGTAAGAAGTTATGTCAGGATGAGTTATGAACCAGCCTGCTACTCACAGGCACTAGTCAATTGGCATAAATATATAAAGCATAATGGATTTGTGTATTAAATCATAATGGTTTATTGAGAGCAATTAATAACTAGCCAGACAAGCATCAACCTTTAATAGCATTTCTATTTAATACATGTATGCTGATCTAAGTAATATTTTCAAACCATTTTGAATTACATTGAATTTATGCACGGTAAAGAAGGAAGAGACTGCATAATATCTGAACCAAAACTAAGAACTGTCCAAAGGCCTAATGTAGTGCAGAATGTTGTTTTAACCACATGCAAAATATTATTTTTCAAAATCTATGCATACATATTGATCCTTTTTTGGGAGAAATTTAATGAAATAGTAATGAAAACCCAGAACTTTTTATTTTTCTCCCATTAAACATTTTCTAATTATTTGTTAAACCATCTAGATTATGTTTACTTTAACAACTAAATAGAGAAGATTATCCACAGCACCATTTTTCATTTTAAATTCTCTTCTGTGTCATGGAACAGTTGTGTTCACTCATGTTACTATAGCAACAACTGACCTTATTTAAGGTTTGCAATTTTTGGTGGTTTTGATGAAACAAATATTATCTTTCTCTGAATTCCAAATTTATCTTGCTTATTAAAGCATAAAAGTAAAACTTTCATCACAGTCTAATTAAATACGTATTTTGATTGTCACTGATGGCCAACACAGATAAAAATCTGTATGTTGTATAGTGGAAATATTAAACACATAGAAGCTGATTCTGATCCAAATGGAGTGAAATCTGTCAATTCACCCAGTGAGTAGTAGGCATGTGTATTTGCATAACAGATTTCAGTGAAATGGTATTACACACAGAAGTGTGTCTAACGCAGTAGGTTTTATACAAGGTTAAATCTGTTCCAAGTATAAGAACATTAGTTTTACAGAATCATTGCAGAAAGAACGTTCTGGCTAACTTTCCATGCATAGAGGTTCATACTGCAATATCGAGAGATGAAATTCAAAATAAGAATACTTGCAATATCTCTGCTTAGAATTACAAAGAGTATAAATTGCTTCATATCTTCTTTGTTTTGGGATGATACTGATTTTGTAAAGGAGTCTCTATTTTCTTGTCAGTAGCTCTAGATTATTTCCAAAATATTTTGAACAGTATTCAGTTTAGAAGTTTGGAAATTAATGGAGATTGGGTTTGAGGGTTGTTTTGGAGTTTTGTGGGTTTTGGGGGTTGGTTTGATTTTTTTTTTTTTTCTCTTAGCCTATTGCAAAGTAACTAATTTGACTCATTTCTTTCATCAAACATTTTAGAGATGTGTGAAATCTGCAGTGTGTTAATCATCTGACAGAAGGAAGAAAAAGGCTATAGCACTGAGCAGTGGGTTTCTTCTGGTATTTAATCCCATAGTTTTGACAGAAACAGAACCTTCTCACTTTGTTATATCACTTACACCTAAATTGTGCCTGAGTTCAATGTCTCAAGTCTTGCCTATAACTTTGCTTTAGCTGCATGGCCGACTGGTGACCACTATGCATGTTTGCTATGCAGTATGCACATTATTGCCTATGCCCACCACTGGATCAGAGCATTTGACCTGTCCTTGGTTTTCAAAGCCTATCATCTCCGTCGTGAAGAAACAGATTGGTTTGACAAGCCCAGGGAGTCTCGTTTGGAGAATGGACATCCCCTTGACAGAAGGCTGCCAGAGAAGTTGTCCCACTCTCGACCACCAAGTCAACACCAAGATCAAATAAGCTGTCAAGTAAGCCGTGCTTTTACTTTATGAATGTTTGACAATTTAAACATGCTGTACAAGTGTAGGGACTACAGGTTTAATCAAATTCCAGCTGCATTCAACTGAAGTGCTGTTAAACCTGTATTTGTCATCACAACTTGATCTTAAAATTAGAGTAATATTTGTCTACAATTCAGTATTAATTTTGCCAGTTGTCCTTTGATTTTTGAAACATAACCGAAAGCAGTAAATCTTCTAACCAGAACTATCTATACATTCAGTATTCCTACTTAAAAAAAAAAAAAGTGCAACTCCCATTTTACCTTATCAGCTTTATCCCATCCAAATTCCAAAACTTCTTTTACTAGTTTAAGGAAAAGGGTTGCTTTATCTTGCTGACAGTCATTCTCAGTTTTAGATGGTCACTATAATCCCAGCATTCTGTGAACTACTACTGAATAAATCAGCCAGACTTTATCAATCTAATAATTAGAATATTTTGTTTATTACAGTAAGAACTAAAAATATCATTCTTTTCAAGATTTCTGTCTTTGAAGTCTAGGTCACTTTAGTATACCATGGCATTTCCTTTTTGTATTAATGAAGCTTATATATTTCAGATCTTTAAGGTTTTCACTTGATTGTTGCAGATATAATTTTGCACTCAATTTTCCATTAAGTGCAATGGATACAAGAGAAGGTATTGCATAGCTCCTCTGTGGTACTTAATAGCTTATATTGCTCCTATTAATTCGTCAGGGAACACTGAAACAGGAATGTCATGTTGTCATGCAACCTTCAAAATTGTTTTGCTGGTGAGGATTTTTAACAACATTTGTCAATAAAATGTAGGTTTATGAAGTAAGGATGTGGCTTTTATGAAGTAAACACTCAAATATCTTACAATGCAAGGTATCATTTGTTTTATTTTCCCAACTTTTCCCATCTCCAGTTTAGCATATATTGAGATTTGCATAGCCTAGGCTGCACTGAGTCTATTTCTTGTTGAGAAAGAGGGGTTTATGAATTTTACAAGTATCTATTCAAATAACTCGCTCTATAAAACAATTTTATTGCAGGATAAAGAATATTTTAGAGTCTTCACAGCTTTTAATGTCACTGGCAATAGATAAAAGCTGTTTATCTGAGCACTTAAATCCTCATAAAAAAAATGCATTATTCTGACCATACGCTATTCTATTTGGCCACTACAGCATCATGAGATAAAATTAAAAATTTCCCTTGAAAATCTTTTTTTTTTTTTTTGCTCCAAAATGGTTACTGTTATCCTGAGCTCTGTGATATGGAGGTGCTTTGTAAAACTTATTTAACTTTCACAACTTCAGAGCTTTTCTCCTGGGAAACAGTAACTGATTCTGTGTGGTACCATGTAAAGTCTCTGCAGAAGAAAATTGTTGTGGAAGGAGAAGCTTTACAACAGTTCCATCCTCATCTGTTTCCATCCAGGTTAGCTACTGTCATTCACCCACTGGTATAAAACAGTATGTCTGCAGAAGGGAGAAATGCCAAGTCTCACCAACTCTGCATCATCTGCTTTGTCAAAATGTTACTCAGAGCATGTGTATATTAAATACCTTCAGTAAACGTATTTTTTGAGATAACTTAAAAATCAACCTTTTGCGGATGCATCCAGAAATTTAGTTACTTTAAAGAAGAGAGAAAAAGGGTTAGAGCTGTTTCAGAAAGTTTCATTAGCTCCATACTAAATTCTGACGGTAAAACACTTAGCAACAGAAGCAAATAAATCAGTATTAACATCCCTTTTTTTTACCATTTGTGCTAAAGCTCTCAAGAAAAACTATTTTCAGGCTAATGAGTGTGCTGAGGTAAAGTAAACTCTCCCTAAAGGTTTCTTCAGCCCTGCCTCTTCTGTAATGTAAAAGTTACTGAATTCACTGTCCCATGTCTCCTGCCTGTGTCCACAACTCAGTTCTGCAGAGAGCTATGGTTTCCAAGCATAGTGTAATGGCTGGATTCTACATCCAGACCATCTGAACAGGTCCACCTTATCCCAGAGCTTTCTCTGTGAAGAGACTTTCCTGAAGTCAATTAGGACAGTTTCCTAGTTAGCATAACAATTAAGCCATTGCTACTCCTTTAATATCCCATACTAAGCATAAACCAGCCACAAAAGGAAATATTTGCATCAGTAGTACTAATCTGCTTCTAACATATCAGTCCATGTTTCCAAACACATTTATTGGCTGTAAATTTGCCATTTATATTTTATCCTTTGTAAAAAATGTATTTCACTAACCACTAAGATATTTGTATTCCAGAAGGTTTTGTTTTACCTGTGTGAAATATCAGTTTTCTTACTACATGAAATCAGAACTGCTTATCCCAGAGAACTTGTACAGCTAAAGGTAATAAATAAAGCACAGCCCTGCACTTTTGGAGCAAGAATGCAATGGAGTGACAAGACTGAACTTCCAGGTTTTATATAACCTAGTGGATTATGTGCACCAACTGTATTATCCATATTAAAATATATTTGTTTCTATAGCAACTTCTGTGCAGCTACACAGTATTCTTAAATCACATTAAATTGCAGTGCAGTTTAGTATCTTAATAGCTGTTTCCCCATATAGTGATACTGAACTGCTTGTCTAAGCAGGGTAAACATGGTTTAAACCTAATCAATACATAATCTATTGCAGATTTATCACAATTCCCTGTTGACCTCAGCAGTTTGCTTAGTAACTGCCAGTTGACCAGCAACTTCTTTAAATCTCCAATCAGCAAAGCTTTTTCTGTTATTATTTTCTGTGAAAATCATTTTATATCTTGAACTAGACTGACTATTTTGAAAAGGTTGGAAGGAACAGGAGGAGGAGGTGCCAGGGGAGTAAGACATCATTACAAGGAGGTGGACAGTGAGAGTATATTAACAGGAGATAAGTAGCTTTACAGTGAGGGTTTTTAAGTACAGAACTTCCAGTGATCATAAGTGGGTCTTTTTAATGAGTCATGAAAACACAGACTCATCGTAATACCAGTGTATTGTCAACAGTTCACTTTGTCAACCCTTTCCTAATAACAGAAAGAAGGCAATAGCTCTAAAGATGCAACCTTTTGAATGTTAATTCCCATTTCTAAAGGCCTTCAAAAAATAAATGCTTGTCTTGGTTCATGAGTCCTTACCATTCCCTTGAAATTTAATCTGTCCCTTTCTAGGGGCGCTTTTATATTAAAGATTATGAAAAAATGGGTCATGAGGTGAGCAGTGTGGTTAGAGAACACCGGTTATGACAGAGAGCCAGAAGGCTACCTGCAAACTTTTATTCTACATTCTTTAAATCCATCCTGCTTATTTTTGACTGCTTTCCAGCTACCAAGGAGATTTCATTCCTATTTGTAGTATACTGGTTTCTCTCTTTGAGCCTGGGGTGGAAAGGCATTTTCTGGTTCAGATTCTGTAGAAATATGATGAGAAATAGGACATTTCCAAATTTAGTGTAAATGATAAAATACTTAATCTAATAAGATTAGACGTCCCCTCATTGTAGTTCAAGACAGAATTTAGCAGTCCGTTTCTCACATTTGGTCACTCAGAAATGTTGTTCTCACTGCATGCCAGAATGACTTGTAAATCAAAAGTCAAAAAATCTGTACTGACTGAATTGCAGAAGCAAAGGCCACTCTGCAACTGATTAATGAGCAGGAACATTGTATTTGTTAAGCTTGTCTGTAATGCTTCTTTTGCAAAATGTGTGAATCATCAGAGATCTATCAGGAAAGATGAATTTCTACCTCTAGGATTCCTCGAGAACTTGACATTCGTGCTCTGCACAGAGGAGATGATGGAGTGATTCAAAGGGGCAGGATTAGCTTATAGAAATTCTTGGTGCCCTCTTCCACAGGCCTTGTACTCTCATACGAGTACCTGTGATATTCAGAAATCAAATAGGTAATGTATAACCCATCATCTTGACATCTTGTTCCTGGATACCTAACTCAGGTAAATTTTCCCTTGAAGACTGTATTTCCTAAAGGACTACAACCAGGAGCAAGTGCTGAGATTTACCTTAGCAGGCCCTGAATAATGTGTTGGTGGAAGAGGAGATGCAGCTCCATTTAAAAACAGAAATTACTGTGGCTTTGATGACCTGATCCAAAGACCAGTTAATATGTTATAGCTGTTACTGTGGACTTCACCAAGAATACTAAAATGCGATTTATGCATTTTATTTCTTAAATACAGGACTAAAAAAACTTATTCTTCTTAATTGTCCTCCTTACCTAATAAAGTTTCTGTATATGAGTCTTCCATAGGGTTTCTTTTTCAGACAAAACATGTACTGCACATGACACTGAAGGGAAACTAAAGTGCAAGTTTAAACTGGTTTTCTATAACAGTGTTAGAAAACCTCAGCACATTTATCTGCCATTCATTCAAACTTTTGGAGTTGCTTTGATCAAACTCATAACATGAAACACATGACCAGAGCTTAAATTCCTGGAGGAAAAACTTTATACTTGTTTAACTCACTGGGATGAAACCCCAAGGGCCTACTGAGTAACCAGCTGAATAGTCAAATAGAAGGGCCTCCTGGCATATATCCAGGAGAAGAGAAATCAGCTTTAGTGAAAGTTAGATGTGAACAATTGGAAAAACAAAATATTTTGTGTTCTGAAGGTTTTCAAATATACTAGTAAATTATCCAGAAAACAAAAAAAAAGTAACTATTCTTCTTTACATTATCTGTTTACAGCAACTGTGTTTTTTCCATTTATTCTGCCACTTTTAGACACATAACGTTCTGAAGGTAAACACCTAATGAAATGCTCAGTTTAAGTACTGATTCCCACTAAATATAAACAGTAAAATGCTACCCTGAATACTAATAAACTTTAATGCTTTTATTCATACCTATCCTGATCACCAAGATTTAGACTTACCATAAAATTATGGAAGTGGAAGTGAAGAGGAAGTAATAAACTAAAGTAGGAGACAGTCTATATTTTCTGAAATATTTGTCAGCAGTCGTGTACAGTATAGCATTGAATATCCTTGGATTATTATTTATGTCAAAACCAAATCTTGCTAAAGACAGAAAGATATGGCAATTAAAAACAATGTGAAGTTTACTACCTGCAGTATTCTTCAGTTAAATTGAACTGTCCCACCAAAATAGATCTGAGCTAAGGATCTGTTCAAATGCGTTCATGTGCTTCTCTTCAATTACATTATTTTGTATTTCTTTTTATTTAATTAAAAATAAAATTAGATGCATTCTGCCAGATATTTTACAATTGTGTGTAAGCTACATGTGACAAATACATTATTTTGCTGTTAAATTATACTCGCTGAGTTTCTGATAATGTCACTAGAAATATAACAGTGTCCCTATGCATTAATAAGCATGGAAGTCTCATGGCATTTCATATGCTTCTGACAATATTAGGCCAAATGTTCTGGCAAAATTCAGTGGTAAATACTGAAGTCTGCTTTGTCTCATGTTCCAATTTATTCTGGAGTGCACATCCACTATTAAATCCACGATCTCTTTAATGTCTAAGATAAATTACAGTTAATACTACTCTCAGTGTGTTATGGGAGGATTTCAGCCTTCTAGATACAATGTCATACATTCAATAAGAAGGTGAATTACCACAATAGATATATAAACTCTTCTGCTCACTGTAGGATTAAGCTAAGCGAGTCCCTTGACTTCTCTCCTTCCCCTCCCATCACTTCTGTATGCTATCCACTAACATCATAAACACTCTAGGGCAAAACCTGGGTTTAAAATGCTTAGTTCAGGAGGAGCTTAATCTCTTTAAGTGCTACTTAAATATGAATAATAGTAATAAACTCTTGTCACAGACAGCTGATACACTCAGCTGCATTACCGTGCTGATTAATATTGTCCCATTGGCTCCTGGAATCTGGCTCCCCAACATGGTCTACTTCCGGTGCCATTGTTGCGGGGCAGTTGGGATCATTCCAGCTGGAAATCTGGCTCTTCAGTGATCATTGTGGAGTTGCATTGCTTTCAGTTTTCACACTTTCCGCTATCAGCCCAAGTAAACATTGCACATTTTCATATAAAATGTAATCCTAAAAGTTTTAGGTTGAGTCTCTCAAAAACCTTTTGAAATTTGGTAACAGGAGGTACATTGGAATATTTGGGTTTGCTGGAACTAAAGCAGTGACTTGTGGCTGTGTACACGTTCAACTACCATTTTATTTAGGTTTGTATGAATAGGATTTTATAATGATTACAGAAGTTATGTGTAATTTCATTCTTCTTTTGAACATTACTTGAGCAAAGGATTAATGTTAAGAGGAGCTACAGAAGACAGTGACAACCTTCTAGTTATTAGGAAGTAACTAAATCAGAACTAAAGCCATATTTAAAATGAAGCTAACATTCATTCCCCTGGAGAAGGACTTTGCAGTCTGACAAGTGCCTTGAAACCTGGGGGAGTGTTTGAATTGTGAAGTTATATCTGGATGAAATAAGTTTGTTTGCTTGTTTCTGTTTCAACTGTCTAAAATTATTGATACAATTGATGTTGGTTTATCTTTTTATGACATGCACATTTGTATTCCTCAGATAAATGGGAAACCCCTGCAGTACATTTTCCCTCATGCAAGGCTAAAGCTACTGAGAGACCCAAAGGATCACACAGTTTCAGGTAAAAACAGCAACCCTCTACGAGACATAATAATTGATTTGATTAGCATGAATAATGCAAAAGATTTCCAATATTAAAAATAGATCCTGTGTAATATCAGCAGGAAATTCAGTGGTCGTTTCAGATCTTGCTGGTTGGTTATAACAGAAAGCAGCAGTGCGGAAAAAAGGTCACAACATCTGTTCAAGATACATAAGCTGCACAGACATGAAAATCAGAGGGGAAATATGTTGTGTTATACATATGAGCAGTCTGTATTGCTGTTGCTTTTTACATAACTTGATATTCTCTGTATGTGAGGTTTCTGTAAAACAGGCTTGTGTAGGTGTTCAACATGCCCAGAATTGAGAATTTTATTCTTTCTGTACTGGAACTTCTCTAAGAGGAGGTGTAGAAGAACAATCAGATCCCTTTTTTTTTATGTGCTATCTTCACATGGAGACATTCATCACAGGACTTCAGATTTGTTCTCTTATCCCTAATGCTGACACAAATGTCCATGTAAGTCTGAGTCTTCTTGCAAAGAGATGGAAGTGGCAAAGGTTATATTCATTCACCTCCCGAACTGTGAGCAGGGACACAGTGTGATGTTTTCATGTATCACACTGGAAAAGGCTGCCAGTTCCAAGGTCTAGCACAGGTAAGGTCTGTCTGCCTGTGCTTTTGGAGTTTTCCTCTTTCACACATCTAATACTGACAAGGAACTCAGAGGTTTTTTTAATATGCTGTTTGTCTTCTTTCAGAGGTTCATACTTTGTCCTGAAGTTGTCTGGCTTTCTTTTAACTCAATTAAAAAATTCTAAGGGTTTGTTTCAAACTGTTGCTGCCCAGAATTACTGACTGCCAGCTCTGTTATTCCCTAGAACATTAAGGAGAAAGTGGCACAAACTTACTTGAATTGCTAAATACTGATTTCACAGGGTTTCTGGCAGTCAGATCTTACATTTCCAGTATCTGCCTCGTTTAGGGTGTTACACTAATGTTCTCTGTATATTATGAGGTATTTTCTTGTTAGTCAGCCTAACACCCACAAGATACAGAAAGACCCCTCCACCCATCCATCACAGGCAAAGAGCAGCCACTGGGTCCACTGCTGTGTCAGCCTCCACTGCCCCAGGGCCCTTGCAGCTCAGAGGAGCTTCTTGGCACCCCAGTGTAGATCCTCGCCCTGCAGGACAATGAGTAATGCTGTGATCCAAGCTGTTCTTTTACTCAAGGTCAAGTGGAAAAACAACCACACAACTGCTATAGCTCATGATTTATTTTACTGAAGGCCTGCCTTTCTATGTAAAGCTACTTACTTTTTCACAGTGTGAAATGCCTGTTCCAAATTCTCCACCAGCTCTTTGCTGGCAACCATGTAAACATAGTGTTCATCAGGGTAAATGCCTTGTAAGCAATGTCTGGGAAACCAAGGTGTAGATATTGACTTCCCATTTACTAATGCCCTGCACAACATGCCATCACACAGGATCAAGTATTTACTTAGGATCCTGCTAAGGTTTCATAACCCACACTGAGATTGCTCACTGCTGTAGCTATGTTATATTCTACGTAAATTCTAAATGGAGTAAGCAAGCTTGGCTATTTGTCTGCAGGCTGCAATCATACTTTTGGTTTTTGGTCCAGAGCACCCTTGCATACTGCACAGGCACTTCTGTATGATGCACATACAGATTTTTCTACAAATAGGAAAAGGCTTAAATGCAAATTGCACAAAAAAGAGCCAAAGCAGGCATAGGTTACCAGCAATGAATATCTGAACCAGAAAACATTATACTTTTCACTCTTGATTTTGTACCTCCCTTCCTCCCCCTTCTCTCAGTGGCTGAAGGATTAAAGTACCAGAAATTCTCTTTAATTGTGCAGTGCTTTCTAATTATCCTTCAGCTTTCCAAATGACCTTTCCCAGAACCACACACTTTTTCTTTTCACTTTTTAAAAAATTGACTTTTGATTTAACATTTTCTGCAAACTAATAGCAAGTATCTTTGTTTATTAACCAGAAACAGACTTAGAAATCTATGATGCAGAAAAAGTTACTTAAAAAACTTGGTAGATGAAGCAGTATATACTCATACCACCATAGCGACCTCACTACAAGTTTATTGGACATTCATCTAGATGCCATGGTTGGTTGTTAGGCTGGCTGGTTTCTTTCTCTTCCGTTTTTCTTTGTGTCTTCCCTTCCCTTGCTTTTTCCCTCCCCTTCTCTTTCTTATCAAGAGTACCAAAATGAAGTGTTGAGTAATTTTGTTTCCCTTATACTTGCTGCATAGGCACAGGAAGAGTGTATGTTAAAAAGCTCAGGCACCCTCAACAAAGCTCACATGGGGAATCATATCTCTGAGAGAACAGCCTCTCACTGCCTGGGTGACAATGGGAGTCTGTTGCAACCATCCTTTCAACTTCATCTTGTATCAGACAAGACTCTCTGAACTGTTGTGTTGCTGGAGTCTTATCACCTGAGCTGTGGTCATGGGGGACCACAACAGCATATGCATCATCAATTGTCTCTGATTATCTTACAGTAGGTAGAAAACATCCTCTGTCAAAGCCCTGTCCTATGTGATCATTTCTGCACGTGTAAGGACAGTTTCTACAAATGATTTAAATGCTCTATGCACAGTTTGGTCAGTTCAGCAGCAGGAGCTGCCTGGGGAGGTGCCTGAGACTGACAGGTTCTCTTCTCAGGGAATTAATGAACACATCTTACATATACAAATAGTGTACCTTAACTGGTATGTGCACAGCATGAGCTACATGGGGATATCTCCCAAACTGTCCACAGTTCCCACTAATTCCTGTAACTGTTGATCAGCTTCCTTGCTAGGAAGCTAGCCAGTGGTTCAGATCATCAGCTCACCTCAGCGGGGAGTCCTGGGCCAGCTGTAACTGTAGGGCAAGGTTGAATTTCATCCCAATATCACCATTATAATTTGAAATCCATAGATCTCATCACATATTTACCATAGTGGAGGTTACTACCTGATTGTGGATCCAGAAATGGTAAAATTGTGCATATCAGTTATAAGACAAGTCTCAAATAATTTAAAATTCAGGCTGTCTCTCCGCATATTATGTGCACATGCTTTCTGTTTATTTGCTTTCTCGATTAATGAAAACTGTCTCTGAGGTACAGATGCCTTTGATGCCTCTTACATAATCTGGCATAATTTTGCACACAAAAACATTTACTGAAAATTTTAGCATGTGAATGAGGTGTTTAAAAACTGAGGAACCAGGCCAAAATTTTGATGGCAAGAGAATAGCTCTGAATGAAAAATAGATGTATACTTACTAGCTGGCTTCTCTCTTGAGGGTTCTTGTTTCTTTAGTGTATGCCATCATCTGAACTCTCCTCTCTCCTAATCAAGGTATGCAATGTCCCTGTCTCAGGCAATGGCAATAGATGTAGAGAATTGCCAAGGGTTTTCTCTGCAAAGATTGACTGATAATTTGCATTTATTATTGTTTTTAAAGAACTGGCATCATAATTATGTTGAAGTGCCAAAGCAATAATGGCAGTGATCAATGAATGATAATATAGCAGTATTTAATGCTCCAGAAACTGTTTGTTTTTGCTGAGAATCCCATGTTCCTTTTGGATCATGTAGAGTAGCAGCATAAGCACAGTTTTATACTGCCAGGAATTTTTCTTCTGTTTTTTAGCATGTCATCATAGTTATATTTGAAAAAGTGAAGTGAGGACTTGGCTACTGAAGTTAATGAAAGCATTGGCTTTCATTGCAAAAGCAAAAACTTAACATTGTGTTGTTCCTGGTCAGAAAGCTGTTTAGGCACACTGGTTGAAAACCCAGCAAGGCAGACACATCCCAGTAGGACTATAGGCACAATGAGTGCACTCTGTTAAAGGCAGTTTTTGCTTCTTTGCCTCACTTAGGCTGAGTCACAAGTAATTCTTCCTTTTCCAAAGGTAGGATATTCTATGTTTCAGCAAAATGTACCTTTGAGCAGCCAGATTGCCCGTTTTGTGGAACATTCTCTTCAATTCTGTTGAAAAAAAAAAGGGAAAAAAGCAATTCAGAAAAAGCTGTGAACTTATAGTGAAGTAAAGAAGAGAATTAGGCTGTGGGCAGAAGACTGCATCCCTAATCTTCGCTTCAGCAGTGATGTCAATGAAACTGCTAAGAGGATGACACGGTAGATGTAGCACTGCACACACGTCAGAGCTGCCTCATACTCTCCATAAAGATTATTAATTCCTGCACACAACACTACACTTCTGCATCATGCTAGCTCATGGGTTACTTATCGGAGAGAGAGGAAGAGGATTTGAAATTTTCCTATATCAAGCCCTCACTGCTGTAGGGAAAATAACATTATATACATAGGATTCTTTCAGCTCAAATACAGATCTTACAGCAAAATGATGATGAGCAGTGCATATGTGATTACTAATCGATTAAAAAAACACATTGAATATAATCACAGCCTGTGTTGAGTATGATATAGCAAAGGCAGAGGCTGAGAAGTGTAACCCACCTCTTGCTGTCATATTCTTTTCTTAGAGGATTACTTACCCTTTCTCTTTGATTTAATGATGTGAGGACTGAGATAATACTTTGCACACAAAAGTAATACCCTCCTCTGGCACTCACTTGTCACTGGGGAAGGATTTAATCTTTAATTAACAGCTATCATTCCCTCAAACACCCCTTATCAGACATGTGGCATAGAAGGTAAAACCATATAAAACAGAAAACCAGAAGGAGACAGCTGTTACAGCGAAGCAACGTCAGAGATTTTCAAGTGAAGTCATACGGCAGTGAGGACACAAATGGAAATAAAGGGAAGGAGTGATGTCTGTTTGTGTCTTTACAGCAATATTAGAAAGAATTTTAAGAATTTTCATACCATTCAGCTTTTCTAAATTAAAAAAAAAAAAAAACAAAACAAAAAAAACCCACAAAAAAACAACAACAATTTTTTTTTATTATTTGTTGGAAGCAGTTTTGTAGAGATACAGACCATATATTCCATATTTATGTGTCTTCTGTCTGCATTAACTTAATTTGAAAAGCACTAGTGTGTGCATTTAAAATACTTTCTATTAATTCTTTTTGGCAGCTTGCTTGTTACGTGTTTACACTATACGAACATCTGTTGAAGGGTGTATACTAAGGTCTGAAGATGAGTGCAGGTAATTGAGAGGGCAATGTGTCTACTGATTATAGGTTCAATTGGTTTTCATAGCTCTAATGAAGAAAAGGCTGCAGAAACAGATCACTGTAGCACTGAATGTTAGAATGAAGTCAGGCCCCCATGTTCCCATGAAAAGCTATGAAGAAAGCTGTCAATTAAGACTGAGATTCACAGAAGCCAAATCAGTAACCTCTCTGTTTTGGACATAAGTAATGCAGGTCAGCACTTTCTCATGAAGAACTAGAAGACATTCAGGGACACAGATCATTGGTGAGACAGTTTGTCAAGGATATTAAAAAAAGTTCATAATGCAGAAATGTCAAATTAAGGTTTCACTTCACAGATGAG
The DNA here is from genome assembly GCA_024733675.1 of Psilopsiagon aymara. Lineage (NCBI taxonomy): Eukaryota > Metazoa > Chordata > Aves > Psittaciformes > Psittacidae > Psilopsiagon > Psilopsiagon aymara. The sequence continues at coordinate 23,089 of JANRGW010013290.1, forward strand.
GCATAAATTATTGTAATGTCTCTCAGAGGAAAACAAAGATACTGTGCTCTCTTCATGCTGGCTATCAAAAATATGCCTGGGTTTATTAATTCCACTAGAATGAGGCAGTTACAAAGGACAATTAATTGAGGGTTGAAATAGTTTAAATAAACCACCTTTTGGATATGGCTATTTTCCTCAATTATAAAGGTAGCATGAGGTGAATAACTTAGACAACAATTGTTGTCTTGTAGAGATCTTTAATTACATGAGATGAACAGGTATGGCTTATGTGCATGGAAGCTATAGATCAAAAGACTTGTAGAAGACTGATTGTCTAAAGGACCACATTGCCCCACATCATCAAGAGACAAACTCCTGTTTGAGTTGGATGCACTTTCCAGAGCAGGGTGCTTGAACAGTTTCAAAATGATTGCCTTCCATTTACTATTTACCTAATCACAGATTTGTACAGGTCTTTGAAGTAGTTGTACACTCCCAGGCAATCTGGATGCAGGATGATTAAGGTTAGGATGCTCTGATTCTGCAGGTCGCTGACTCAAAATATTTGTCATGGGTTGGCAGGGAGCTCTAAGGTTCTTATTGTCTCATAGCATCATTGCACAGAGTTAATTAAGGTGCAGCATTTGTCAGATGAAATCTGTATTCTTCATTATCTGTATTTCTGATTTTTTTTTTTTTTAACTGTAGTATTCTTTACAGGTAATATGTACTCAGTGCCTGCATGTTTGTTTGCTGGTTTACTGCAGTAAAAAATAGTTGAGAGAGAGGTTGGCAGCAAAATTTTGTTTCAGTAACCTAAAGTTTGCCAGAAAGTGTTCTCGCTCCTGAATAAATCTGTTCATCAAGACGGGGAGTCTGATAGTAGACATCAAGGCTGATGAAGCGAATCTAAGGACAGGCACCCCAAAACTGCATAAATTTCCTCCTACACATACACAAAAAAAAATATAACAGCCCCTGCTTAGCTGCTTCATTGCAGATTTTTTTCTAAAAGTGGTACAATTTAAGGAGTCAAAAGTGTAAGATATATCAAAGTGCTAATTTTCATGTTAGATTAGAGATTATCTGTTTTATGTAAAAAAGATTTTTATTTTGTTGCTTGTTTTCTTGGAGAGAGTACTGGCTTGAGGATGTACCATTTTCTCAGAAAAAAAAATGAAAACTTCCTTCATTTGCCAGCTTCTTCTATTGGGTAGAAAAAATTATCATATCATTCTCCTGGTACAGAAGTGAAGACTGCAGTGTTTAAAGGAACAAGCTGTGCAGGTAAATAAATTACATTTACCACTGTCATAAAGCCCCTGCATTTTGAAGGGCTAATTTCATCAAACATCAAACTGACTAGTAAATTACTATACACTTTATTCATATACTGGTTTTCTTTTGTAGTAGTTGAGTTATTATAAGAAATATTCATGTTGTGTGAGACATCAAATGAGTATATCACAAATAACATATGACATACCAAGTCTCCTGAGATTTATACCTATTCTTTAAAAAAAAAGCGACTAAAAATCACTTTGTCAACTCCCACAGTTTAAAATGTGGATAAGTTATTTTTCTATGTTACTTACTTCTTTCCTTTATTTTGTTACTATTATTTTATTACAAGCCTAAACCAGACACAACAGAAGTAACTTCATTACTTAAAAGCACAGTTTAAAGCAAGTTTAGATGAAAAATCATTGGATATGGTTACTAACCTCATTAAGCAGTGACTGATGTCATCAGGATTGAGCACGCGCAGTGAACTGAAGGTCTCAACATGTGTCTTAGTGGACAGTTTCTATTTCCAAACACAAAGCTAGCCTGTATCCACAGATTGAATGGTTGTGAGAAATGAACTATGAAATGGCCACACAATCCTTCCCAGGAACAGTCTGAACTGCAGCTCTGTGATGCCTCTTCTAAGAATAAAACAAAAGCTTCTGACTCTGCTGTTGCCAGCCTAGGATCTTTCCCAAGAAATAAGTCAAAAGTTAATTTGAAGTTTGACAACAGACATACTACAATTCCTTCACTTATTTTGTGTAATTTATATGAATATTAAGACTTTTTCAATGACTTATACACCAAAACTAGATACTGGCATTCTATTTAAGAAAAGAAGGAAAGTTCAGAGTTTTTTGCAAAGCCTTTAATTTAAAAGATGGCTATTGCTTGTTTTGAATGAGTGGTATTTTACAATTTATAGTTCCACAAATTCCTCCACATTCATGAAAGATATCCAGGCAACACTGGATCAGTTGATTCCTTTGTGCTAGAGAATCTTTTGGGTGAGATATTTCTTTGGCTTTCCTTCAGGAGGGTTTCTCCAGTGTGCAGAGGCTTTCCTGGGTGGCTGTTAAGCACAAGCAATATCATCTTTTCTACAGATTACTCAAAATGTTGACCTAGAGTGTCAATGTTCCCCTTGTCACTCCCCATGATGTCTCTTGTCCCAGAGGAAGTGGTAGAGTGGAGAAGATTCTATTTAAACATTGCCAGCACACATTTGCACAAATATCAAGTGTATTTATGCTGCTCTAAGCAGTTTAGTTAAAAAAAATAACCACACAAAACACCAATTAGTTGCACAAATTAATTAACAGCTCTCCACAGTTTGTGTGAATCTGTACCATGGCATTAGGCAAAGTTTGTAACACAAGTTCCATACACAAAGACTGTAGTAGAGAGAATGTACGTGTTAGACCTTCAAGATTTATCTTGGTATTTTCTTAATAAAATACAAAAAGCTCCAAAAGCTGGAGATCCTCTTCCAAAATAGCTAAATAAAATCAATTTTTTTGAGGTTTTGGTCCAAGATGTTAAGATAACTGCTAGCAAAGCTCATTGCATTCACCTACAACTGAACTATTATATATGCTGCTAATTGTACTTGCTAGGGCATCATTAATACCCCAAATTCATAATATGCCAACAAAGTTGTGACGTGATGTCATAACATGCCAACTACAATGCCAGCAGAGCATTCTTTATGCATATTCTTTTCCCCTGATGACAGGGCTGCCTCATACTATGTGAGAAACATCAATAAAATCTGTTACACTTTTCCCTCTCATTGAGAAATTTAATTAAAAACCTGAGCTAAAAGCAACTACTGTGGCATTAAAGGTATCACAGAGATTGATGTTTTTTTCAGCGGAGCCATGAATGGTTGGCTGAACAGATTAAAGCTTGTCTTTTCTGGTAGATTCATCCTTGTATGAATCCTAACAGTTGTGTGAAATGACTGAAGTTATGGTACTGCAGTAAGCTAAGAGGCTCTAGACTTCTGGTATTTTCATGCATTAACTTTTAGTCTGGAATTGTGGTGTAAAAATCTGGCTATCTGGGCAGCTAGATACGTAAACTCTGGTTAGATGGTTGGGTTTTGAGAGCTGTGGTTGATAGGCGTGCTTTCCTGGAGGCAGGTAACAAATAGAGTGCCACAGAAGAACCTAGGGTGGGGCCACTTAATATCTTTATCAGTGACATGGAGGCAGTGATGGAGTACACTTATAACATTTGCGGATGACATCAAATTGGGGGAACAAGCTTGAGTGCAGGGCAGCCATTCAAGAGGTAGAGGAGTCAGCCAACAGAAACACTCTGAGATTGACCAAGTACAAATCCTGAAGCTCTAGAGAGAGAGCCCTGTGTAATGAGTCAAGCTGGGGACACACTGGCTGGGTTGCAGTTAGAAACTTTAGAAAACAGTGTCACCATTGCCATACCTTAACTTTGGATAGACCAGTATTCTGCATAGGCAGCATGCACTACTGTCCAGTAGGTGATTGGATGAAGTGACGTTTCTGTTTCCTCTTAATTCTGTCCTCCAGTTTACCAGCTTGATGAAAAGAATTTATGACAGATACAGCCTTCGTGCTCATAAATATCAGCACCATGATTTCTGGAGAGCTAATGCAAATTGAAGTAGAGCAATGTGTTTCTTGCTTTCTTCTTAGCGTGACTGCATGTTGGACAAGTGTGCAGCACCCTGGGCAAGATTTTTAGCAGGTGCAATAATTGTCACTGTTTATTGAAGATGACAAGATTTTTCCCAAATTTATTAAACATAAGAACAGTCTTACTAGGTAAGACATAAGGTTCATTTAACCCTTTATCATGGTTGTGACAGAAAGTATTTATGATGGGGCTACGGAACTGATGGACAGGGGTAGAGCAGTTGATGTCATCTACCTGGACTTGTGCAAAGCGTTTGA
>JANRGW010013297.1:0-10069 GCA_024733675.1 Psilopsiagon aymara
AAGAGGTGCCTGTTTCTTGACACTGGTTTGCCCTCGTGTTCTGCTTTAAACACAAATAAAACTGTTCTTCGCATCACATACATCTTTGTTTTATTTCCTTGAAGCATTTCTATGCTGTTTTCAGCAGTGCTTAATGATGATGTACTGGTAATGATGATATAATGATGATGTAATGGGTTTAGAGGTTCCGATGACGTGAAGTGTTGGTGGTCAGAAGTGCTTTTGTCTTCCTGAAACACAAAAACCCAGTGGATATTGAGTGAATCCTCATCAATTTTAGCTTTTCACATAAATCCCTTGGAAGAAAAGGCTCTCTCTTGCTTCATGCTTCCCATGGCCAAACTGCCACACCTCTCTTGTGCACCCTTAATCGTCCCAGGAGAGAAATAATCCCTTCTGGAGGAGAGTTCCCGCTGGGGGGGTCTTCTTACTGACTGGAGAGAATGACATTTAATGAGGGCCCACGTTTCAGGACACCCCATTCTGATGCTCCAGACCTGCCTTGTTTGAGGGCGTTCTCAGGGGATGTCCTCGCTGTTGAGAGACCCTATAAAGCACGTATCTCAGTGGAGGTGACTCCTCTTCCTCTCTGTTGGCTGGAAGGAGGGTCTGGCCAGCAGACATCCCCATGCCAGCCTGTGGTCCAGATGCCTGGAAACAGCTGAATCCACTCTGGAAGCCCCTCCTTGTGTTGGGAGCAGGCACCATCCAAATTAGTGCATGGAAGAGCACCCTTAGTGCATGGCCGTGTTTCTGGAGGTGGTCAGAGCCTGCTCCCCCCTCACACCACTGAGCACCATCTCTGTCTTTCAGGTTGCACAGCAAGATGAGGACTCAGCCTGGGCTTTGGGCTGTGCCATGAACATCAACAGGCAACGCAACAGAGGTGACCCAGCTCCTTGTTCCATCCTCAGGCCACACTCTGCCCAAGCTGAATGGATATGGACATGTTGCTGCTGATACAAGCAAACCCTTTTGTTCCCTCCGAGGGCTGTTCTCAGGTCTTTTGGTCCTGATTTCCATGTTTCAGGAAGCATGGTCCTTTCCTCACCCTTGTGCACGTTATCCTGAGGGATGTGGCACACAGTGCAGGGGGGCAGATCACTGGGGTGGCTGATGCTGGATGCTCCTTCTGTTCCTTCTAGTGCTTACTTGGAAGAGCCTTCTCCCTGGTGCCAGCACCCATCAGGTTCTTTGCAGTTGCCAGCAGCAGCTCCATTGGGACAGAGGGTGCTGGCATCACCCTTCTCCCTAAGGAAGTAGCTCCCCCCCCTGCTGAACGGCACCAGAGACATTTCCATGGAGGATGTCTCCTGCAGTGTTCTCCTACATCACATCCAAGCATTTGAGCCCAGGCAGGTGAGGGTGGGAGAGCCATGTCCAGTGTCCAGGTACACTGATAGCAGTGCCTGACCATTGGAGCTTGCTGGTTAGGGTTAGAGCCTGCATCTGGGGCAAGCACTGGAGCAACCCAACAGCAAGGATGTGCTGTGGAGGCCGAGCATCATTGCTCAGCCCTTGCAAAGCAAGGCAGCTGACGCCCAGCTTTGCAGCCAGAAGCAGTAGCAGGCACTGACTAAGACAGATGTGTCATGGGGAAAACTGTTACCTGGCTTCTGCCCTCCTCGCAGCAGCAAATTAACATCCCACAGTAAACACCGAGCCTGCAATTAAAAGAAACCCAGTCCTCATTTTTCATTTGCAGTCGTGATTAACATCTGCAACCTCAGAACATTATTTCTGTGGTTGGAAGCGCACTGCTTGCCCATCCCTCATCAGGGGTGCCCTGTCAGCCCCACAGGGAAACGTGAGCCCCTGCTGCAGAGGGGCAGCTTTCCCTCCATGGCTAAAAGCCCTCTTTTTTCCAGCGTGCAGGAATGTGTGTGCGCTGTGCAGTGCAGAAACAGCTCCGTCCCCTACCCCCGTGGGAGGGGAGGAGGCTCTGGCGGCACTGAAGCAGCTTCCCTGCACGTTTGCAGTGCTTTAAGACGCTGAAGGCTGCCCTGGTACCTCCCACACCCCAGGGGGTGTGGATCCTCCCCTTGGCGTCCTTTTCCCGAAGTCTCCTTCTCCCCATCCTGCTCCCTATATATTTGAACCGCCACGGAGTTGCATCTTCTCTCTTGCTGCGCTCCGAGCAGGCAGGATGCAGGCAGGATTATCTCCTTCTGCTGCTCAGGTGGGATCCAGCCCAGCCTCCAGAACAGGTAAGAGATCTCTCCATTGACTGCAGCTTCCTCTCAAGAGAAGGCTCGGGGCTGCTGCTGCCTTTTGGCTCTGGAGTGCTCCTCAACTCGTTTGGAACCGGGTCTTGCGGTTTTGTTACTCTGACACCCAGAAAGCATAAAGTGGAAAGAAACAAGGGGGTGAAAGTGGTGTTTGGGCAGGAAAAGGTTCTTTTCTCGAGCTACTGAAAGTGCCAGGGAACCTTTAGGTAACTGATGATTAAAACCCTTCGAACTCTTCCCTCCTTTATTCAGCTGCAGCTTGGACAGGCTGTAGCCAGATTTGCCATGGCAGGCAGTCCCCAGTGTAAAGTCTGGCTTTGATGGGGCTGGTTTTGCAGGAGCAGTGTAAGGGGAAGGGAGAAGCAAGCTGGAGGGGTGATTTCTCACTGCTTCAGGTGGGAGCATTTCCCTGGACACGGGTGATGAATAAGAAGAAAACCAAGCAAGAAGCTGACGCAGCAAAGCTGAGTTGTCCAATTTAGCCAGGGCTTTCCCTTCCTCTCCCCAAGCTTGCCATTGTAGACGGGGAGAAGGGTCCTGCTGGTGCTTGTGGCTGTTTCCTAACAGCTTTCCTTCAACAGCATCAAGAAAAACTCTCTCAGCAGTTTTAAGGTGTTTTGGAGAGTGAGGCTGATACACCTGGAGACCCACAGCAGCATCACAGGGACTCCCGGGATGATGAGGGCAAGAACTGGATGATCTTAAGGTCCTTTCCAGCCCTAACTATTCGACGATTCTATAGTCCTATGATGCCAGGGGCTGGCGAGGAGGGCGATGCCATGAGCTCTGAACACGTTGGGTGGAAACAAGGCTTGCTATGGGAAAGCTTTGCATGAATGCCCCCAGGCGAGGGCACAGCAAAGTGCAGTCACCTAAGAGAGGGTCGGGAGGAGCCACAGAGCAGAGCCTGGGGCTCATCCCCCCGCTCCCCCCGCTCTGCTGGGCTCCTCTCCCGGTGCAGCAGCCTGAGGCTGCCCCCTTCCTCACTGCCTCCCCTCCTTATCCTCTCGGCATCTGCCTGGCATCGCCCCTGCCCGTCCTCTGCCACCGGGACACGGTGGGAGGCAAAGCAGGGACGCTGCTCTGAGCCTTGTGCCCCCCTGCACCAGGAATCTGTCGCTGCCAGGTTTGGCTGCCCAGAGCCCCAGACCCATATGGGGGTCATTGGGACGCACACGGGCATCCCGGCTCACCTTGGCCATTGCCCCGGGGTGCGACTGAGTGCGGCCACCGCAGCGAGCGGTTCCTTTGGGGAAAAGGGGATTAAAAGAAGCCGCTGTCATCTCATTGCTGTTTGTTTCTGCTCTTCCCAATGCAGAAAAGTGCGGAGCGTGTGGTCCTGGCTTCGCCTCGCCTCTGGATGCCATGAAAGGCAAGTCTGAAAGCCCGGGCAGGCGGGGGAGAGCTGTGGTTGTGTAGTGAGCATTAACACAGCGCTTTTAAGAGGGTGTTATCAATTAACTCCATTCTCTGAGGAGGCTCCCAGGGAGCGTAGGGAAGCGATGGTTTTGTTTCTGGTCTGTTCTGAGGCCAAACATCAATTGCATAATGACAGCTTGGTGTCAGAACAAACCTCTTTAGGTTTTGGGCTGGCTTGGGATGGGTCATAGCCTGCAGCAGAGTCTCTGCAGCTTCCCTGGGCCAAAGCAAATGGAGTTTTTTAGTTTCTCAGAGGCAATTGTATTGATAGAGCCCCACGATACCACCAAACACCGCCACTGGAGTTCAGCCTGGGAAAGGAGAGGTGAGCATCCCCATCCATTGCACTCTGGCCCGAAGGCCGGGATCGCAGCGTGACAGAAGCTCCTCGTATACAAACCAACCTCATGGGCTGCTTCCTTACATGTCTGGACACTTTGCCTGAGTGTTGCTGCAGTGCCAAAACAGTGGTGCTCTGATGTGAAGAGGCTGCTGAACGCCTCATCTGTGGCCATCCCTCCCTTAATCCTGTTCTCTAGGGCTTAGCAAAGACCTTTGAGAACCTTAAAGGGCTCTGGAGCTTGCTCAGGACCTGTGATTCCTCTCCATGCCATGTCTTTGAACCCATAAAACAGCAGTGAAGAGATGAGCGTTTCAAACAGCCACACGTGGTGGCAGGGCTGGGCAGGGATTTTCACTACTCGGGAGGACTATGGGATGGCCCAGGGGGCTGGGGGGGTTCTGCCTTTGACTCAGCCTCGTGCCTCTGGTATGGCCCAGAACCGCCCTGTGAACATAGGGGAGCAAATGAGGTCCCCCCGGAGGGAGATCCAGGCTGACCAGAGGCTCCTGCGGGGTTTGGATTCTGACAGAGGTGGTTTCTGCTGATGCTCACACAGCGTTTCTGTCCTGAAAGGTCCCCGAGAGCAGATTGTGTATGTGCCCTGCATCTACAGGAACACAGGGAGGAAGAAACCCGACTTTCTGGCCACTGTGGATATCAACCCCCAATCTCCACACTACTGTCAGGTACCAAACACTTTATCTCTGCCTGGGAAGCAGCTCAGTGCTTATCCTTCCCTCTCCCCAAAGCTCAGGACTGAGGCTGATGCCTGTCCTGTCCTCCACAAGACCCTGAACCTTCCTGTGCTTACAAGATACACATAGGACCCTCTCTCGACCCCATCCTCATGCTCCCCTGGGCACCATCGCTGCCGTGGGGATGCTGAGGTTTGCCTGAGGTGGGGTGTGCCTCTGACCCTGCACTTGGCAGAGGAGCAGCAAGTGCGGTTGGGGCTTTGCAGGTGATTCACCGCCTGCCCATGCCCAACGTGGGGGATGAGCTGCACCACTCGGGGTGGAACACCTGCAGCAGCTGCTTCGGGGATGCCACCAAGAAGCGCAACCGCTTGATCCTCCCCAGCTTCATCTCCTCCCGCATCTACGTGGTGGATGTGGGAACCGACCCGCGAGCTCCCAGGCTTTTCAAGGTACCTTCAATGCACATTAAAGGTATTCACATTAAAGGTGGAAGGACTGGGAGCGTGGGGACAGCTTGGCAAAGAGGCTTCTGGGCTGCTCCCAAGAGCTTTGCAGGACCCCTCTGTCTGGAAGACAGAATGGGAAGGCCATGGAAGGTGTTTGTTCTGCTGAGTTCTCCATCCAGCCCCGTGCAGGAGGGGACCAGGGCAGGCTCCGCACGGACCAGGCTGAGGATTTGATGGTGCCTATGTACTCCTGCAGGTTGTCAACGCGGAGGACGTGTTCTGGAAGTGCAGCCTGGGCTATCCCCACACCTCCCACTGCCTGGGCAGTGGTGAAATCATGATCAGCACCCTGGGAGACCCGGCCGGCAGCGGGAAAGGTACCTCGGGCCCCCAGGGAGAGGGTCTGGACAGGAGGAACCATCCAGAGGTGTCCTGGAGGCTTCACCCGGGTCTCCCAGCCCATTCTGCAGCGGGGTTGATGTCTGTTGTGATTTGGTTTATAACATGGAAACTGCTAATCTGGGTGACTTCCTCACTGCCCATGGGGTTTTGTTTTCACATCAGGTGGCTTTATTCTGCTGGATGGAGAGACCTTTGAGATCAAGGGGAACTGGGAGAAAGGGGATAAGATCCCCTCAATGGGTTACGACTTCTGGTATCAGCCGCGCCACAACGTCCTGATCAGCACTGAATGGGGAATCCCAAAATGCCTGGGATATGGATTTGACCCAAATGACCTGAAGAAAGGTGAGGAAACAGTTGTTCAAAAACCCTGGCAGAGAGGTACTGCAAGAAGGCCAAATTTCAGCCCTGTTCTGCTGCCAGCTGGAAGGCAACAGGCAGACCCAACCCTGCTACTGTGAACGCGCTTTAGATGCAAGCACCAGAAAGTCAACCCAAGGCAGTCCATAAATGCCACTGTTGAGCTGTAGATGGGGTTGGCTTTCAGCTGTAGGGATGAAAGATGAAGCTCCGTCTCAGGCCAGCTCACCCCCAAAGGCTCCCTGCCCTTCCCAGCCCTGTCCTAGCAAGATGGTCCCTGTTGGATGCTGGGCATCTTCCCATGGCTTTTGCCAAAGTCCAGAGGAACCAGTGCAAAGACCAAGGGTCATCTCTGCGAGGAGCTGAAGGGGCTGAGGACTCTCCTGAGCCTGCAGCAGATCTGCTCCAGACCCTGACCTTGCAGCATTCCCTGTGCCCCCCCCCTCCCAGGGCGGTACGGACGCCACCTCAACGTATGGGACTGGACCACTCGCACCTACATCCAGGCCATCGACGTGGGTGAGGACGCGGCACCCCTGGAGATCCGCTTCCTGCACAACCCCGATGCTGCCGAGGGCTACGTGGGCTGTACCATCAGCAGCGCCATCCACCGCTTCTACAAGACCAAGGTGCTCTCTGGGGACACCATAGGGTTAGAGGAACAGGGGAGATGGAGCTGCAGAGCTCTGCAGCATCCCACCTCCTGCATCCCTCTTTGTCCTCTCAGCCAGCTCCATTCCCCACTGAGGCACACACTGCCTCCCCATGCACCCAGACCAGGAGCTGGCCCAGCGTAGTCTCACCAGAGGACTTGTTCTGTCTGGCTGCAGCTTCGGCTGAGATGATTCAATTTAAAGGAGATTTATTTCTACCTTTGTTGGGGATTTATGACAGCCCAAGCAATATTCTTCCTGGTGTCTGTTGTGGTGTGTAATAATGAGCTGGGTGGAGAGAGAGAATTCTCCTTCACCAAACCAGAAAATCTAATTGGAAAATTAGAGAAGGTTTTGGTTCCCTCAAAGCCCCTCCTGAGGTTGCAGAACCCATGGCTCTGCAGAGCCAGAGGTGGCTCCAAAGTAGCTCTACAGCCCCAGAGACTACAGTTGCGGACACACACAGGCAAAATCCGCCTCAGGGTCGGGTCTTATCCTGCCTCTGCCATGCACGCTGAGCCCCCCGGGGCCATGCTCTGTCCCACACCTCCCGCAGAAAGGAGACTGGGCAGCCGAGAAGGTGATCCAAGTCCCCAGCAAAAAGGTGGAGGGATGGCTCCTCCCGGACATGCCAGGTCAGTGCATCCCGGGCTGGCTGCCGCGGGGCTCCCCGGCTCCGCGGGGCGCTGCCGTGCTGCCGCCTGCTTGTGCAGCTCTGTTGTACCCTCCCCAAGGCTTCATCACCGACATCCTCATCTCGCTGGACGACAGGTTCCTGTATTTCAGCAACTGGCTGCACGGGGACATCCGCCAGTACGACATCTCCAACACCCGCAAGCCCAGGCTGGTGGGGCAGGTGAGGCAGCAGCAGGCTCCTGGTTGCATCCCTCTACCTGTTGGGGACAGTTGGGATCAGTCCCTCCTCGCTGCCTCGGCCACCCAGACCTTGGCTCTCTTGCAGGTCTTTTTGGGTGGCAGCATCACCAAGGGAGGACCCGTGACCGTGTGCAGGGATGAAGAGCTGCAGAACCAGCCAGACCCGTTTGTCATCCAGGTGAGCTTGGCCACGTCCTCAGACTCCCAGCCTGGCAGCGATGGCGAGGTTGGGAGCAGGTCCTTGTGCATCCCGTGGGATGGACATGGCAGCCTGTGCTCACTGCCTGGGGGAGGCGGGAGCATCCCCTCGTCCTGCACCATCCCGCAGCACGTCTGTCTGCTCCCAGGGGAAGAGGGTGCAGGGGGGACCCCAGATGATCCAGCTCAGCTTGGATGGGCAGAGGCTGTACGTCACCACATCCCTGTACAGCGCCTGGGACAGGCAGTTCTACCCCGACCTCATCGAGTAAGAAAACTGATGAACACGGGCGATGGATGGAGCAGTGAGGGGGGACGCAGGGGCAGCTCCCCCCTGCGCAGCTCCTCTCAGCCTCCCGCTCTCGCCCCGTGCAGGGAGGGCTCCGTGATGCTGCAGCTGGATGTGGACACAGAGCACGGCGGCCTCGCGGTCAACCGGAGCTTCCTGGTGGATTTCGGGAAGGAGCCGGATGGGCCCTGCCTGGCGCACGAGATCCGGTACCCCGGCGGGGACTGCACCTCCGATATTTGGGTTTAGGCACCGTGCGCGGCCCCCGAGACCGCTGCGCATCCCAATACCCGGAGCTCCGGTGGCGTCCGCCTGGGGACCTGGGAATAAAGCGAGCTCTGCCTGCGCCGCTGTGCCTCGGGTGCGGTGTGACCTGGGGCCGGGATGTGCTCAGACTGCATGCACACACACACTGCATATGTGCCCAGACTGCATGCACACACACACTGCATGTGTGACCATGCTGCATGCACACACACACTGCATATGTGCCCAGACTGCATGCACACACACACTGCACGCGTGACCGTGCTGCATGCACACACACACTGCATATGTGCCCAGACTGCATGCACACACACACTGCACGTGTGACCGTGCTGCATGCACACACACACTGCACACGTGACCATGTTGCATGCACACACACACTGCACGCGTGACCGTGCTGCATGCACACACACCCTGCACGCGTGACCATGCTGCATGCACACACGTGCCGTGCACACTCACACACAATTGTGTGCTGCAGACACCCGCTGTACGCATGAACACAGCACACACTGCACCCACTCGGCAAATACATGCAGTGCATGCACACACACTGTGCACACATGCAGAATTGCTGTGCACACGGCATGTTACATATGTGCACTGCATGCTACATGTGTGCACTGCATGATACATGTGTGTACTGCATGCTACATATGTATTGCATGCTACGTATGTGCACTACATGCTACATTTGTGCACTACATGCTACATGTGTGTACTGCATGCTACATGTGTGCACTGCATGCTACATGTGTGCCCTGCATGCCATGTGTGTACTGTATGCTATGTGTGTGCACTACATGCTACATGTGTGTACTGCATGCTACATAGGTATTGCATGCTACATGTGTGCACTACATGCTACATGTATGCACTACATGCTATGTGTACTGCATGCTACGTGTGTGCACTACATGCTACATGTGTACACTGCATGCTACATATGTATTGCATGCTACATGTGTGCAGTACATGCTACATGTGTAATGCATGCTACATGTGTGCACTGCATGCTACATGTGTGCACTACATACTACATGTGTGCACTACATGCTACATGTGTATTGCATGCTACATGTGTGCGCTGCATGCTACATGTGTGCACTACATGCTACATGTGTGCACTGCATGCTATGCGTGTACTGTATGCTATGTGTGTGCACTACATGCTACATGTGTACACTGCATGCTACATGTGTGTACTGCATGCTACATGTGTGCACTGCATGCTACATGTGCACACTGCATGCTACATATGTATTGCATGCTACATGTGTGTACTGCATGCTACATATGTATTGCATGCTACATGTGTGCACTACATGCTACATGTTTACACTGCATGCTGCTTATGTATTGCATGCTACATTTGTGCACTGCATGCTACATATGTATTGCATGCTACATCTGCGCACTACATGCTACATGTGTGTACTGCATGCTACATATGTATTGCATGCTACATGTGTGCTGCATGCTACATGTGTGCACTGCATGCTGCATGCGTGCACTACATGCTACATGTGTGCACTGCATGCTACTAGTGTGTACTGCATGGTATATATGTATTAGATGCTACATATGTATTGCATGCTACATGTGTGCACTACATGCTACACGTGTGCATTGCACGCTACACGTGCGCGCCCGGCACGCACACACGCACGCTGCACGCACAGCGTGTGCACGCACACGGGCTCGTTTACGCTGGCGCTCCCTCCTCCCACCCCACCAATCAGAAGCCTGTTACTAGGCAGACTTCAGCTCGCTCTCAGCCACTCAGGAGCCCGACCCCGCTTGTATCCGGGTAGGATAGCCAGAGCAGCCAATCGCATTAAAGGAGAGCGCAGTATCCAGGCAGATCTGCGGCGCCTCAGCCAATCA
>JANRGW010013299.1:0-13588 GCA_024733675.1 Psilopsiagon aymara
TCTGGTGTCCTCAACATAAAAAGGACATGCAACTGTTGGAACAAGTGCAGAGGAGCGACACGAGGATGATCAGGGGACTGGAGAACCCCCTGTATGCAGATATGCAGATAGGCTGAGAAAGTTGGGTCTGTTCAGCCTGGAGAAGAGAAGGCTGCATGGAGACCTCATAGCAGCCTTCCAACATCTGAAGGGGACATATAAGGATGCTGGAGAGGGACTCTTCAATAGGGACTGTAGTGAGAGGACAAGGGGTAACGGTTCAAACTAAAACAGGGGAAGTTTAGATTGGATATGAGGAAGAAATTCTTTATTGTGAGGGTGGTGAGGCACTGGAATGGGTTGCCTGGGGAGGTTGTGAATGCTCCATCCCTGGCAGTGTTCAAGGCCAGGTTGGGCATAGCCTTGGGTGACATGGTTTAGTGTGATGTGTCCCTGCCCATGGCAGGGGTGTTGGAACTAGATGATCTTAAGGTCCTTTCCAACCCTAACTATTCTATGATTTTATGATTCTATGATATCACGTGTTTCCTTTGAATCAGTTTATCAGAAATTTAGAAATTATCACAACTGCAATATTTGTACTTTCAAATAGCATCAAATCAATCATTACTCATACAATTCTAGCAGATTTTGCAAAGCACAGATATGCTTTACACGAGGAGTGTCACGATTGCTCTGTGACACTCAACAGGAGCAGGCTTAACAGGAAATGATTCCTCATTCTTCATCTGTATGTCAAATACACTTCTTTTTTTCTTTTTTTTTTTTTCCTTTTCAAGTAGCAGGTCTGTTCAGAATTTCTAAATAAGCATTTCCCTAGAGTTTGTGGACTTTAAAATTATATTTATGAGGTACCTTTTATGGAGCTTTTAAGAAACCAGTAATCTGATGACCTATGTTAAATTTTAAATTGGAGTTCAAGGAGGAAAAGGTCAATGAGTCATGAAATAAAATACAGTACAAATCAATTATTGAATTGCTTCACAAAATTATGGTCTCATACCTTCACTTGGAACTGTATAAAAAATTTGCTTAGTTTGTGTTCTTTTGCTATATGCTTGGCATTCTGGTGTATTATATACAGTGAATGTCATCAGAATGTCTATAGAATACTTGCAAACTGAATCATAGTTAAAACAGTACATATTTTAAAATATTACTAATGGAGCACATTTTGGATATGCTTAAAAAGTTTCAAACATTTCTTATCTAAGAAGTTGTAGAAAATATTGTAGAAACTTTCATGTGAGACGTGGCAATGGCTGGAGCGAAACATTCTGGAATACTGAAAAGAGGGAGTATCCAATTTTCCTTTCAAACAATGATTAACCAATTTACTGGAACCATTAAAATTGATCCAAGATTTATGACTCTAGGAAGATGAGTTTAGACATCAGCTAAAATCAGTGTTAGTTCCACTACTTGGAAAACAGTACAGATGCTCAGCACTGCCACCATAGTAGTGCCACAGGAGACATGATCTAGCCAAAACTGTCAATCAGAAGTCATTTTTGCAGAAGGAGATATCCCAAGATGAGTATAACCTATTCCCTTTATATCTCTTAGGGCAATCTCTTGAGATCTGGAGGCTCTGTTTTCTTTACAGGTAAGGCCAGGTTGGACAGAGCCTTGGGTGGCATGGTTTAGTGGGAGGTGTCCCTGCCCATGGCAGGGGGGGTGGAACTAGATGATCTTAAGGTCCGTTTCAACTCTAACTGTTCTATGATTCCATGTCATGGAAACCTGCCTGAGATTTCAACAGGATATCAACAATTGTAATTATTTCTAACACTAACACAAATATTCAAACACTGATACAAATTTTCCTTTAGTATTCTTCAACAATATGTCATATAGATGAAAACTGAAAAGAATGTCTAAAGCTTTCTTTTCTACCCAGTTCAGTCTGTTTTGATGGCAGCTTATCACACAGCCGCTAAACACAGTTGTCTCAGGACCGGCTGCTGGCTGTAACTCAAATTTCCTGCCACAAAATCATTCACAGCAGTGACCCTTTCTACACCTGCATGCAGATGTTAGTGCTAGGCAATAGAACACTAATGAAGAATCAGATAGAAGAAAGAACTGAATACAAAACAACTTTTCAATTTCCACCATGTCAACCTGTGTATTCCAAGACATACTGCATCTATGTTGCGTCTATTTCTTTTGTGAAAAACAAAATGTAAGTGGAAAATTGTTACCAATGGTATTGCTTAATGTTCAGGCACTGCGACAGTACAAGGTTGCCCAGCAACTGTAAGCAGCACAATTTAGAGTGAAGGAGGTGCAGCTAAATGGAAAGATGAGTCAGAGGTATATTGAAGTAAGCAAAAGAAGTTCTCAGTGAACTTTGATTAAAAGAAAGCAGAGCAGACCAAATAACTGCCTCTTGCCCTTACTCCACAAGACATAATCAGATAAGTAGTTCTCATGAGGAGATTGAGTAAAGGTCCACTACATAGTGCCTTCAAGTTACACAGGCAGGTTGGAGTTGATGTTTGCAATCAATCTTCAGGAAAATGTTAGTGCTCAGAGATATATCTCAATTATGACAACACTTCTAATAACAACTGCAGCACAAGCAACCTTTCCATACTGCTCCTACAATGTGTTTCAAATTTCTCCTATATGGAAAACAGAAGAAAGAACTATTCATATCCTATGTCTGTCAGATCTGTTATGCATTGGCCAAGTATTCACCAATTATGACTACAGCTCTAGAAAATGGAAACCTACCCTTCAGAAACTGAACTGAAGTTTTCTTTGCCTGATTTGCATTCTGTCATGGATGGAAGTTCATCTGAACGTAGCAAAATGAGTGCAGCTCCCAATAAAGGAAAATCATTGAGTTTCCATAGAAAATTAACACTGCAGTGTCATTAATGAATAAGGAACAGAAAATCCTTCCATTCAGAACTTCTTAATGGAAGCCTACATGTTGTAATGAGATTGAATAGAAAAGACCAAATAGGCACATGGCAGTAAGACTAAATACATAAATTTTGTCTCCTATGAAGTGGTATTTAGTAGAGATATTGGGAAGGAATGCCTGATACAAAACAAAATGAAAAAAAAGATAGTAAGTAATGGAAAGGTTAAAGAACAGGACCCACTGCCAGTAATACCTGTCATCTTACATCTTTAGAAAAAAACATTTATTTTGAAGTGTCAAGAAGCAATATTTTAGAGGAGCAAGCAAAATAACACAGGGTAGGAAAAAGAGCAGAGGCTCTTGTACTAGCTGCAAGCAAAGCAGGGTTTTAATCAACTTGTGCAAGGAAGATTGAAAATGGAAAAACAGTAGTGGTGGTTATAATAGAGCTGACAGTACAATGGATTAGTGCCTCCTTATTTCCATACCAAGTAATCTTTCTATCCAATGAAGATTCTCTCTATATATAGCTATAAGCCTTTAACAACCTTCCTGTTATATTCATGCTACTGATATTATCCTTCAAGGACATTTATAAATTTAATCTGAAATAGAATTTACATTGGGTTTTGGTAATCTGAGCTAGTCTCTGACAGTGCATATGGTATAGTTTCTGATGGAAAATCTCTACTTTGGAGAGAGATACAGCTAGACGTCATGAATGTGGCAGGCCAGAGGCAAGACTCAAGACATCATGATAGTTTAGGCAATTCAAAATACTTACAGGTTCCTGTAAATGTAAACTGAACACTTGCTTAGTTTATCTTAGAAGAAGCAAGTTAAATAGTACTGCTCCTGTGTAAACATATTTTACTAGATAGGGGTATTATGACAAATTCATCTGAGACCAAATGTCCTACGGACAAAATAACATTTCTTTCCAGCTACACCATGTGTAAGATTTCAGAATTTAGTAAGATGTCGTCAGAAAATAATCATAGGTCAGTACTCAGGTAGAATACATTTTTAAAATAAGTTTTCTTTACATAGAAAGTATATGAGTCTGTGTGTCTGTGTGCATATGTAGAGGTGTCTTTGTACATACATATATAATTGTACGCACATAAATACTATAAAAGCACATGGAATGTATAAAAAAATGTACCTCAAGTTCTGTTTTTTCCTTAATTCTGATTCAGCAACTTCAAACTCATATGGGACAACGTTTTATGGAGGAGGTAATTGCAAGCAGCAGCATTTGACACTGTACCTTCACTGTACCTGCACTGCATTAAAATCTATATAATGATTTCCCATCTACAACAATGGCACCATGAAGAACTATTTCTCCAGTTATAAATATCCTTAGGAGAGCAAAAATATATTTGCCTGTGTTTGATATCCTGCTATCCTCCTGAGCTCATTAAAAGCACAATTGCTGACAATACAGGTCAAAGCCACTTGGTCAATATGGAAACATTTTCCTTTCACACCATTTAAAAATGCTTTTCTGTGTTATATCTAAAGAAAGTAATTTCCACAGACATTCAATTCCCTAAATGGACATTTCTTTTTGCTCCATACCTCAATGTCATAATTTAGCCACAGCTGTCAACTAAGTACCGGCAGCTGCTGGCTTAGTAGACCTGGTACCCCAGTGGGATGGGGAGAAGAATCGAGAAAAAACAAACCTGTGGGTTGAGATAAGAAGAGTTTAATAATTAAAATAAGGTATTATTTTATGCTAGTAATAATAATGAAAAGGGGCATAACAAAAAGAGAGAAAAAGGCAAAACCAAAAAACAACAGTGATATACAATATAATTGCTTACCACCCGTTGACTGATACCCAGCCTGTCCCAAGCAGCGATCTCTCCCTTCCAAGTAACTCCCTCCAGTTTTTATACCAAGCACGACATACAGTGGTATGGAATACCCTTTGGCTAGTCCTGGCTGAGCTCCCTTTTGGCTTCTTGTGCCCCTCCTCACTGGCAGAGCATGAGAGACTGAAAAGTCCTTTATCAGGGTAAGCAGTACTGAAGCAACAACTGAAACAGTGTGTTATCAGCACAAAAGCAAACACAGCACTGCGCCAGCTACTAGGAAGACAGATAATTCTATCCCAGCTGAAACCAAGACATGCTATCTATTGCTACTATTATTATTATTGCTGTTTTTGTGCTTATTCTTGTTGTTATCATGTATTAGCATAATGCTGAAGCAAATTATCAAGCATTGTTATGGTGGGCCTTACCCCAATATGACAAATTTTGATCCAGATCTCAAAGGGTCTTTTTGCTGACATTAGACTGTAGTTTGGCATAGAGTTACTTTTCCTGCTACTAAATATTCCATCCTTTTTCAGCAAGGTAATATTGAAATGCAGGTGGACAACAGAAATTCCATTTATTGAGATAAGTTTTATTCCTTTGAAAGTACCTGATGTGAGCATAGTTGTACTGAGTTTTATTGTCTGTATAAAACTTGCTGAAACCTACAGATAAAATGCACAAAATATAATAAACTTACTTCAATGTTCCAACTTGTAGTTTTCAGTGTGTTCTTTTTAAAATCTTTGTTGGAGATATAAGAAAAGAAAATATTGAAATTCATATGCTAGGTACAGCTTAAAGTTCCCTTCAAATATATTATAGTCTTTGAATAAAGACTAAAGAATACAGCAGGCTGTTTTAAAAATTATATTTTTTATATTATAATTTTGAGTTACAAGGAACTGACGTAGCCTAATAAGATAGTGAGAAAGCTGAGATGAACCAGTGCAAATAGTTGTAAATAACCAGCGATAGTTGTGCTTTAATGAGCACTTTAAAAGGAATAAAAAACCTGGACATAAGAAAACCATCCAAAGTTCTGGAAATGGCTGAGAAATGCCAACAGAAAATAATGCATTTTAAAATGCACCTTTGAAAGTTTCCCCTCCTAAAACCTCTTTGCTGAAGAGTTCTGGCTGAATAAAGGGACAGAAGGACAGAACTAAGAGATAAATGTAAAAATAACAAAATTGATCACTTAAAAGAGGCAGACCCAATGAGCTCAAGTTATAGGAACCAAGAAAGAAACTGAAAATAATTTTGGATGTCTTTTCTAATTTTGAGGTACAATCATGAATATTAGATGTGGTCTATTTACTATATCTCAGAAATCTTGAAGGTATAAAGCTACCCCAGTCTTCACTGCCCCTTAAATGCTATGCATTCAAGAGATCTCACACAGTACCTTTCAGCAGACCAAAACTTTATGAAGTTGTAGAAAAGATCATAATAGGCATCAATGAGAACAATTGTTTCTTAACAATTTTACGTCACACTAAAAATTCATCACAGATATATTAGTTGTATTAGTCACGATCGGCTTCCTAAGAGGAGATATTCATATTACTGATGGATACAGAGATTCATAAAGATATAAATTATTTCAAGATTATAAACCTAGGAAAAAAGTCTAATATTTCCAGTAATAAATACATGCTTTCTCATAACAGAATAATCTTAAATGTTTTGCACTGGTGGTCTCACAGTACGACATTTCAAAAGATTGACAAAGCAGGTGTGCCTAGAAAGGCCGAGGATATGATTGTGTGATCACAACTTTTAGCAGAGACATTTAGATATAAAATGCAGAGTACAAATTCCGTACAGTGCAGACATTTTACAGAATGTCCTGACAAGGGCAAAATCTTTCAAAAAAGATATAGAGTCTCTGACAGCTTCAGCCAGCTGCTTAGTTGTGAAGCCATAGAAAAGAGTGTATCATTTAGGTTGCATGGCAAGTAAAGCTCATTATTATTATGACACTCACTCCTACTCTTTCAATTTAAAATGTTCTTCAACATGGCATATTATTTATCCAGAAGACAATTACCTGGGAGAGTAAAAGCTAAATTAGATATTGCCTATTTGAAAAGCTCTTTAGAATTAGGAGAAATCCTTTAATAGAAACTGTATATGGAAAGATTAGTCTGGAAAATGGTTTAAGTTATAAGCCTGCTCGAAAGTTAGGGTATATGGTATAGGTATCCATTTCCATCCTGAGATGGAAAAGATCTGTGTTCAGATGGCTAGTAGAGAGCATTTGGAATTAGATTGTCAATATGCTCAATACTACCTTTTTCAAATTACGTACCCTCAAAATAATAAAACTTTACTTCCTTCATATATCCACCCTGGGTTTCAGGAACTTCTTATGAAGTGTCTATAAAGAAACACGATTTACTATGTTCAAATTGTATATCAAAGGAATCTGATAATCTTAGCCCATTTACAATTTTTGTTGTTGTTTTGACTGACTGAAATTCCCTGGGAAAAAAAAAATGCATGGCAAACAGCAATTCATCCTGTTGTCTGACATTACCTTATACAAATATGAATTAAAATGCCCCATAAATAAAAATTCATGTGGAAAAGAACCAAACAATTTTTTTAATTTATTCTATCTATACTTTTGGAAAAGAGAAATGCAAATGCTCATTATCCAGAGAGCAAGACCAGTGAATAACAGTGAATCGCAAGTCTAGTAGACTATGTATATTTAGATTTCAGTCAAACTGGTGTTCTCAACAAAAGAACAAACATGAGCCTTGCTAATAAATTCAGTTTCTGCTTATTCTTTAATGTTTCACCTAAATATTCATACAGTTCTAACCGTAAAAAAAAAAAAAAAAAAAAAAAAAAAGAGATGGGCTGAAAACTAAGCAGTTTTACTGTTTTATTTGTTACAGAATAGTTAAGACTTAATCCTTATCATCCTGCCATTCATTGTATTTTGACATTATTAAGCTTAACAGAAGTAGAGAAGTAAGCTTCCATGTCCTTTTAATCCTATTTTTCTTTCTACTGGTAATGCCAGCACATCTGGCAATAAACTACCATTTCAATGAAATGGATGAAGATGGGCAATAAGTTTAATATAGGTCACCAAGGAATATCAATCTGTGAACAACACAGACTTTATCCTAATTAAATTGACAGATAAAGCTTACACCAGTCTTCAGAAAGCTAAAAAACCCAACAAAACCACAAAAAACCAGTAAAAGTACATAATTCCCAGTGGCAAAGGCTCTTGAATTAATGATTTGCTGATGATTAATGAATTAATGCTTTGTTATGCACTTCTGCATTACAGAGTGCAAATTATGTCTGCTATATATGGATGTATTAGCAGCTTGATCAGTATTCAGTACACTATAATAGAGTTTCATAAGTGACATCAAAGATATTTATTTTAAACCTTTAGAACACACGAGCATATCTGTGTACAATCATTGACAAAAAATGGTGGAAGGTTTTGCAATTTAAAGAAGTATTTCTCAGGAACTGCTTAATGGTGAAGAGGTAAATAACAAACTGTGATTCTTTTGTCACAGAGTTCTGACCTTGCACTGTCACCGTGTTCCTTATTAAATAGACCTTCCCTGTTGGGACAGCAGTCCCAAGAGCCTCTACATAGATGTGCAGACAATCTTTTGCATCTAAAACCTTGGGTTACAAGAAATGGTCCAAGAAAATGGCATTACCAGTCAGGAAGAAGAAATAGTCAAGCACAACTCAGCAACTACTTTGTAGCAGTGTGAAATGAGATTAGAGTCTGCTAGGGAGTCAACAAATTCATGTTGTCTCTCTCATCCAAACAAGGACTCAAAATATTTTTAATTGTACATCTCAGAGCCAAACCTAATGTTCTTTCTTATGTGTGAAAGGAACTGAATAATTTTGAATGGCCAAAACTAGCAAGGCCTGCTGTGTTTCATTCTCCTTGCCACCCACAGTCCATTAAAATTAAAAATGAACCGACTTGTAGACTTTCACTTTAAGAGCTACTTTGGTGGCGCCCTTTTCCTACTGCCTGTCCCAGTTTGTTGTATGCACTTTATTACCCATCTCTGTATAAATGCTGTGGCATTACATCTGTCAGCATAATTTATCTTTTGGTCTAAGAGGGCAATTTCTTATTTGCTAGTATAAGCCTATCTTCTGTGAGCCAACAAAATACATTAGCAAATTCTGAACAAGATTTGCAGTGATTTGATACATATCAGCTTATGTTCCTGGCTAACATCACAGCACGTACACTCAGTAAATTTCTAAAAAATTATTAAAAATATATCAAATAAAAATATAATGGGAGGTGTCCCTGCCCATGGCAGGGGGGTTGGAACTAGATGATCTTAAGGTCCTTTCCAACCCTAGCTATTCTATAACATAATAAAGATCTGGGAAATTAGGAAAATCTTTGGTTTATGACTGCAAAATTTTAAGAAAGATGTGTATATTGAACGGAGCAATGTTATTATCAGAGGGGGAATGACTATGCTAACTCGGAATGTTTGGCTTTTCCTGTAATTTTCAATAATCCAGAAAATTATATGCTTTATAAATCAGAAAATGCAAGAATGTAAAGTCACTTTACCCTCTGTGTAATATAATTTCTAAATATGAAATTCTCATTCTCTTTTTCCTACCCCATAATATTCCAGATAAAAGTTTTGCCTCAATTAGAGAAAGATTTAGGTATCTGAATTGGCAGAGATATAAAGAAGATGATGACCCCATGGAAGATATTAATTTCAGTTTTATTAATTTTGCCCCAAAGAGTCAAATTTAATTTGATCCTGTGTTCTTTATCACTTGTTATTGAAGCTACGAAGAAGGAACAAAATTTAATGTTATCAAATCTTTAGATTTTAATAGTTAGCCCAGATACTGGAGTACATTAACCAGCCATTTAAAATTCTACTCTGAAATGTCAATGTCAGAAGATAAAACCACGGCCATAGAGGGAAGTTTGCATAACTCAAGTCCCTGTAAAGGTAGACTTGTTTTCTATAGCCCATTTGTTCATTCCTGCATCTTGGTCTGTTTGTAAACATGTCAAATGATGAGACATCCTCTTCTCTGAGAGTCTGTATGGCAGAAGTCTCATTGTTTGGAGTCTATCAAAGCTTCTAACTTGTTCTGATTTATTTTGCTTTGATTCAGTGAAGTACCAAAGACACAGGCTTAACTCAATGAACTGTTTAACGTATCTTTAACATGAGTTTCATCCAACTATGTACAGCATGATTTAAGCCATACTTAAGTACACTTTTGTTTTAAGAAAGGAACTTTCATGTGTTTAAATGCTTTTTTAAAATGGAAACTCAGGTTCTAGTTTTATCAATGAAATTAATAAGGTAAATTTGTTATCAGAATATGCTGGCAGTATTACGAGAAGGACATTATACAAATGTCAATATCTACCAGGCAACTACAAATGATGGTATGCTATTTGTAAATTTCATATATCTAAGGTATAAAGATTATGATAAATTGTGTCTGATTAAAATATTTCCTATTGTAATTAATATTTTTCTGATGGTTCTCTTATTATCTTGAGCTTGGCCAGGTTCTGATCTTATTTATGCTACTATAAAACTCAAAAATAATTTGCTTTCTTTAACACTGGAGATATTAAAATCCAAGCCAAAGATAAAGAGTAGGTTATCAGTTCGCCAGTGCTCATATTTTATTGTAAGTTTTGAAGAAAATTGCTTATTGATTTACGTCTTAAATGTGGTCTTCTACTTCAAATACAAAGTAAGTTTCTAGACCTTACTGTTGTAAATGGAAATGAAAAATTTGTTTTCTATTTCTGTCATGAACCAGAACGAAACAAACAGGACAAGACATAATGAGTTAGAGGACAAGTGGGAAAAAACTCAAACTGCTGGGTTAGTGAGGCATTGCAATAGGCTGCCTGGGAAAACTACAGGGTGCTGCAATGATGTGAGCGTGGCCAGGAATGAAGACCTCCTATTTACTAAAGAAAGCTGAGACTGCCTTTCATGCACAAAGTTTTATTAGCAGTGTCCAAAAATGATGGCATACCCAAACTCCAGAAGTGCAATTTTCTTCTTTGGGAGGGGATAAAAAAAGGACTTTGTAGAAAGGTAATGAATAAGGAAAGGATGAAAATATAAGGGGTCGCTCTCTAGCAATTAATTCTTTTAATGGAAACAAACTGTAACAACAGTATTGGGATTTTCAGATGCTAGATCATGAGAAAACAGCACAAAAACAGCAGCATGAGAACAAAAATTGAAAAATATTTCCACAGAGACTTTGAAATAACACCGCCAAAACCCAGCCAGAGGTTACCAGAGCTGCAAGCCAAACGCAGTCTATAGAATAGTAAATAGCAGGGCCTCAGCATTAGGAAGGCAAAGGTTACCTGGTGCACCATGTAGTCTTGTGGTGACTCAGATGGAATCTCAGGGTTTTTTACAGATTTATATTCCAGGATAGAAAAACTTGCATGGTTTAAATTTTCTCAATTAAAACACAGTTTGGAGTTTTAAAGCGTGTTTAATATTTATCAAATGAAGCTCCAATAAATTTAAAGAACTGTTACAATCCAGAATGGGCTCAGCATTTCTCAGGACCATGACATTTTAGCAGCTCAGTAGTTTCCAATGGGAACAAAAAAAGAGGACACCAGAAAAAGAAATACAAGACATTCAGAGTATGACTTTTGATGTGACTGTCACCTGAGGAAACAGTATAAATCATATGCAGTTTGGGAAGCTAGTCACCTTGCCAGTGGGAGCAGGTGTCTTTTTTCCCTGTATCTATGGTGTTTGTCTTAAATAATCACATGGGCATGGCCTTGGTGAAAGAGAATATGTCATAGAACAGAGATCAATCACTGCCCAATCTGCTTAGCAGATAAATGGAAAAATGTTTGTTTGTATGTCACTAGCTATTGTGGTTCCTTGCATCCAATCCACCCATAATTCTTGATAACACCTGTGTTTCAAAACTGTAAAAGAAATTATTTGGTGGTATGGTGGTTTAGGCTTGGCTACCACTTAGCTGCTCCCCGCCATGGACTGCAGGGGAATCCTTGCTCTGACACACGTGTAGCATTTCCTCCCTTCCTTCTTTCTCACCTTGGTGTCTGCAAAGTTGGTTTTCATATTCCCCTCCTGCCCCTCACTCCATCTCTCCTTTTCCTCTGCCTGGTACTTTTGTCACATGGGCAAATATGTCTCTTATAGACATCCCTTGGCTGGATAATGATGCAGGAAGTATACCTATTAAACAAAGAATAAGAAATAGACAGTAGGCATAGGTTGACAGCAGAGATAGTGAAAGAGAAAGTTGTGAGGGAATATTTCTCATTTTCTGTTTAGTTTTTAAATATTCAAGTCAGATACATAGCTATTTTATAGGTAATGGCTGTATACAACTGATATATACAAGATGATATATGCAATTGCCCATTTATTGCTAAGAGCCATTTGTGGAAGAATTAATGAATAAATTAAACACAAGCTTTCCTGATGATATAATTTGAATTTCCTGCTCACATATACACTGTGTTTGTGAAAAATTGGCAGATACAGTGGTGACCTTCAAAATGATGTATTAGTGGTTTGTTTGATTTGCCATCTTTCATTACATGGTGGTAAAATGTCCTTCAGTGCCAGTTTGTCATTTTTTCTTACTAATTTGAGCATTCACAGGCTGAAGTGTTATTGGTCACCTAAATCACTACATTTAGTAAACAGAAATGTTGGGATTAAAGAGAGACATGAGGTTTTTAGAATAGGGTGATTCTCATGGGAATGTGGGTGCCTACATCTCCAAGACTTCTTTCAAAAAAACTAGGCAGCTGAGAACTGCATATTCTCCTAGATTACAGTTTACTCTTTGTTTACAAAAGATGTAAATGATAAGTCTTTCAGCAAGAAAAAACCCAAACAGTAGCATTACTGTAAATGTAGCAGCAAACTTTTTAAACCAGGTTTGTTGTGGCTGAAAAATTATAATAGCAATCTGTCCAATTTCCAAAATTCTACATTTCACAAGGATATATACCTGCTATCAGATAATGAAGCAATTCATACACACATACTGTTTCAGGTACTGAGCCTGAATTTTTTATTTCAGGAAGTCTCTACAGAGATAAGAAAGATTCATTCATCCATGCAGGCAGGATAAGACAGGATAAGGGACAAAGAAAGACTAAATCTCAGTCTTTGAGACTTTTGCCTTTCATTGGTGAAGGAGGGTAGATTTAAATTGTACAGGAGGAAGAAACTGAAGAGTGTGTGAGACACCAGAACAGGTTGCAAGGAAAGTTGTGGATGCACCATCACTGGAAATGTTTAGGCTGGATGCACTGCTTTTGAGCAACCTTTTGAGTGTTTTGAGTGAAAGATGTCTCGGCCCATGGCAGGGCCAATGGACTAGATATCTTGAAGATCCCATCCAACCCAAACCATTCTATGTTCTATGGTCTATGTTTTATGAAAATATCTACATCAAGAAATATAATTACCCAGGAGGTTGGACTAGATCACCTCCTAAGGTTTGCTTCAAACTTAATCTTCATCTTACTCCTGTGATATGGAGGACATTGACATATATTATTGGTACACTAAAATGAAAAAAAAAAACAATGAAAACAAATGTCCTGTAGCAGTCATTTTTTCTCCTTTTTGGTAGCTGGTGCAGCACTGTGTTTTTGACTTTCAGCCTGGGAACAGTGTTGATAACACCAATGTTTTGGTTACTGCTTAGAATGTTTTGGTCTGACCAAGGACTTTCTGAGCCTCAAGCTCTGCCAGTGAGGAGGGGAAGCCCGGAGGAAGCAGAGACAGGACACCTGACCCAAACTGACCAAAGAGGTATTCCATACCACAGCACGTCATGC
>JANRGW010013300.1:7405-59237 GCA_024733675.1 Psilopsiagon aymara
CCCCAAATACGGACGCGCCCTTCTTACGCCCAGCCTTGAACAGGCAGTCGGAGGAAGAACATGATTGAACACACGAACCCGAAACAGAAGAGAACCCAGCCCTCACCCCTGGCCCTCCCGATGTGATAATGTCGGTCGCCCTGTGACCGCTCCATGGCTCCCGGAGCAAGGGCTCCCCCCTCATGGCGCCAGTGCCCTCGGGGCTCGGCCCGTTGCACCGGCCGCCCGCGGCACAGGCGCTGGCGGGGCCTGCGGGGACACGAGCGCTAAACGCACTGCACAGGACCTGCGGGACACGGCCCCAAGAGGAGCGGAGCAGAGCGGAGCGGGGCGGGGCGGGGCGAGGCGGGGGGGAGCGAAGCGGAGCGGGACGGGCTGCCCTCCTCCATAGGAGGGGGAAAGCGCCGCCACCTGACCGTCCTCGTGGTATTTAGAGGAGCGTTGCAGCCCTGGCTGAGCTGCGGTATTCCGGTGCTACTATGGAGGGTGGTGGCATCGAGAACCCGGTGTTTGAGC
The DNA here is from genome assembly GCA_024733675.1 of Psilopsiagon aymara. Lineage (NCBI taxonomy): Eukaryota > Metazoa > Chordata > Aves > Psittaciformes > Psittacidae > Psilopsiagon > Psilopsiagon aymara. The sequence goes on from JANRGW010013300.1 coordinate 7,922, forward strand.
CGCCCAGCCCCGACTCCGGCCGCCAGCGCCGGGGGAGCTCCGCCAAGGTAGATGCCGGCATCCCCGAGCAGTTTGGGGAGGGGCCCTGCGGTTGGGGCTGCTTTGCCCCTAGGGCTCTGCAGGTCTGCAACAACCCTGAGGGCTTCCTGGCAATGTACAGCCTGCTGGCCATCTTCCAAGGTAACCTTCTCCGGAGACGCGGTGAGGTGCTGCACTCCTCCCCACCTTCCTTCTGGGGCCCTCATTCTGCCTTGGGCGCATCTTGTTCTCCATTCTGGAGCTATGGGGGACCCTCGTCTGGGGAAGGAAGTTGAAGAGTGGTGGTGGTGGTGGTGGGTGAGGGGAGGCAGGGTTCCTCCAGCTGCCTGAGTCTAGTTTGGGTGCTGAAAAGTGACTTTAGTTGCTAGACTAGTGGAGGAAGTACCGCAGTGTCCTGGATAGTACTGCGCTCTGTACTTCTCTCAGTTCCTCATTTTCTTATTTTCCCAACCACCTCTTTTGACCATTGCCAAGCCCATGGCCCTGTCAGCTCTGTGCTTCATGCTCTGCTCATGTCTATAGTGGGTCCCCATTGCTCACTTTCAGCTAGTGTGCCATACTTGTTGTGCAGGTTGAGGCGTCTGGTCCAGGGGGGGAAAACAAATGCTGTAAACCAGTAGACAAGCAGTGTAGTTGCCCTAGCATGTGCTTTGTTGCCTGTCAGTTAGAAAGATACCTTAGCATGGTTGAGTGTGACTTTAGGTAATTTATGTGGCTTTAAAGATATTTGGTTTGTTCTGTGGAAACCAGTGCAGCCATTTTTAGAACATAGCTAGAGGATTAACCTTGAGGAGAACCTGACATTTTGCTTGCTCTTAATATCTGTTGTTCAGCTTCAGATATTCTTGTTCATATTTTTGTCTTTCTGTAAAACGATCTGTTGGGGCCTTGGCAAGCCATCGGCCTAGAAAGCAGTAATAATTGGATTAATGTTCAGAACCCTTCAGCTTCATTGGACTAGCTAGAAAAAAAACTTTTTCCTGAAAAAATATGAAGCTTTTAGGCTCATCTTTGTTGCACATGAAACTGCTGTAGAGGGGTTTGGTGTACGGGGGGGCATGTAGAAGAAGAAATTCAATGCTAAGAGAGCAGGCAGCCTATGCCAAAGACGTGAGGTTATGGATGGCTGTGTTCCTGCCTGAAACACCGAAATAACTGTGATGGTCTGCGGAGAACTGAGCAGCAGTATCATAAGAAACTCTGTTGCCTTAGGATGACATGGGTGTTGGTTATGCCACTTATGCAGCCCTTGGGCCTGTTATCTAAGTGTACATGTATGCCATACCTCAGAGAGGTGCCTACCTAATGTAACTCAAATTTAGGGCCTAATGTAGGGAAAATTCTGATGCTTGTTTTGGAGGCTGATGTGGGCAAAGCTATTACAATCTTTGTGGCATTCTTAATTATATGTCATCTGGATTTTCCCAAGAAGTACCGTTCTTTTGGCTGGATCATAGAAAGGAAATTGGGCACTGAATACTCAAGTTGCGACTCTTTTTGAGATGTGGAAAAAACCAAGGAATATTTTCACACAAGAAATTCACTGGTGCTTGTGAAACTTTGCGGAAATAATCAGGGCTTGCAGCCTCAGAACCTAGGTAAAAGCACTGGGGTTTTGAAGTTGTGTGAGCTGCTACTGTACTGTAGCTTTCTCTTCCAAATTATGGGAAGTTAAAATACATCTGTAAAACTTGCTAATACTTAGCGTATCTCCTGGAAAGTTTATTTCCTAATGTGCGCTAAAGAATAGTGAAATAATCCTTAACATACTTTTGATTTATGTAAGCTGTTACACTAGACTTTTTACACAATGAGTGAATACAGTGGGTGGTTTACTGCAGCGACCTGGTAAAAGTGTGTAGATTTTTGTATGTGTTTCTAACATGTATGTATTTATTAGGCTGTTTTCTAGCTGCCCTAGGAAAGAAGTTGTTATCATTAACATCTGATATGCTGCATTTCAGCTTCTCAGGAGATTGCGGGTGAAACTTAAATCTTCACTTCTGGCTGTTTCTGTTTCAAGGACATGTGAAACCTGTATTTCAAGAATAGAAAACACTACTTTGTGTAGAACATGGATACTTAACTAATACCTGCTTTCCTGTGGCACTCACAGGTGCATAAATGTATAATTGCATCTTGTCATGCAGTAACCAGATATGCTGCAGTAGCAAAAAAGTTATCTCACTAGCTTGGGTACAAGCAAACCAGTTTTTTGTAATGTCAATAATAATTCTGGTAAGTGAAACAACAGAACCACTGTTTGAGACTGACCCAGTGTAATCTGTCTGAAAACTTTGAATAGCACTAATACTTTATATGTGGACTAGATTTATGGCTGGAAAAACTTTTAATTTTTTTTTTTTTTTCTCTTTTAATTGGGTGCCTGCAATCCACTGCTTCAAAGCCACTGTATTTGCGAAACCTGTAAAGTGCTTTCTGTTGAGTGGATGAAGAAAAAATACTCTCGTGTCTTGTTCAATCAAATGAAGTTGGTTTATGATTAATCTAGATTTTGTGGTTCAGTGCACACTGTACCTAAACGTCTACCAGATCTTCTAAACAGATGTAGCAAGACAATAAGGGTTTGGATGATAGTTAAAAAATAATTTATACTACTATTTAAGTGTTGAGATGTCCTTGTAGGATTTTTTTTTCAGATCAAGCTAGTGTCAGCCAGGATCCATCTTTCCTGAAGAAACTTTAGTGATTAATCACTAGATGAATGGCCATGCATCTTCTCCAATGCAGTCATTGCATTTGCATTTTACAGATTAAATGTAGTTATCCAGCAAAATTAACTGCAAGGTTTTGTTGCTTTTAGGATGTAAATTAAAGGTGACAACTTAAACTACAGGTAAAGGCACTGTCCTGAATACTGCTATTTAATCCTATAGGAATTTAAGTGCGGTGGTCAGACTGACAGATAAAATCATAATTGTTAATAAAAAGGCCATAGAAGGATCTTAGAAAACTATGATTATGCCATGACCTGCCTCCTTATAGAATGGTGAAGTGTTTAGTTATGGTGGGGATTTCACTGATCAGAGAACAGATTGTTGATCACAGATTTGGGGTGTTATCTTTTTTAATATATAGAGGACTTAGGTAGAACTGTTGAACTTCAGCCTGTGTAGTTGCACTTCTGGGTGGTGCAATGCTTGTTGAAAACTAACTTAAATACATGATTGTCCTCAGTCATCTGTCATTCTGGTCTTAGAATGACAATAGAGAATTGTGTTTGAATTTTAGAAAGAGGAAGGATAACTGTGGGGTCTGTGTCAGAGTGCAGAAGTCTTAATTTTATTTGTAGCTATGACTCCAAGAGTTAAAACTTTTTTCAAGGTTGCATATTTTATTATGGGCACAGTTTAATTAGACTACTATGAAGTTATCTGACAGCTAGAATGTACAGTCACCCTCCTCACTTGCAACAGATTCCTGTTTGGGAACTGTCAGAAGTAAACTCCTGAATGTTTAACTACTTGGTGTAGGAAAAAAAATCTGAGGCAGGATGGAAGATTCAAGATTGTATCTACAGACAACACATGTGAAAAATGAACAGTGTTTATAAGCGTGCTTTGGCAGTTTCAGCTTACTTCTACTTCTGTGATGGTTTTTTGAAGTTCACCTGTGCCTAACTATGGAAGCTTGTGCAAGGTCTTTTCTCCAGGTTGTTTTGATACTTCTGTAACTTGGAGATTCAGAGGGCAAACCTTTTTCTCAGTTAATCGCCTCAGTTAACTCTGAAACAGTTGCATTGCATTTTAAGATATGTTTTATATTATAGAGGAAAGATATCTGTTCAGAAGCTGCTTGATATCTTCCCTTCATGGTGGCAGAGAGGAAATGTTTGGCAGTCTTTATTTGAAAGCTGTGTCCTGAACTCTTCCACTGTAGCTTGTATTCTAGTTCAAGTCAAACTTGACAAATTTTCTTTTAATTTGTGGAGAATCTTATAATGCTGCAATGCATTCTGTTTGAAATCTCTGTGCCTCAGACTGAATCAGGAACCTTAATACATGAACAGAGTTTGAGGCATGGTGTTTTACCAGATTAATATTTGAGTGTTGAATCTTTCATGCTCGCAGCAGAGAAGAAAATGGAATAGTTCTGTGCAATTTGGCTGGCTTTAGTTAGCACTGTTATCCTTCTACTACCTACCTGGTTTTAAAGCTAATTAAATACCTTTAAGTATAGCTGTGTAAATTTATTTGTTTTAACCATTCTGTCATACAGTGGTAACTTTACTCTTGCAACTTTATCAAATTACCTTTGATTAATTTTTTTTTTTTTTTTGTAGGTATGGTGGTAAATGGCCTGATCAACATTAGTATTTCAACAATTGAGAAACGTTATGAGTTGACTAGTTCACTCTCTGGCTTGATCTCTGCAAGCTATGATATTTCTTTTTGTATTTTGGCACTGTTTGTATCTTTCTTTGGAGAGAGAGGTCACAAACCACGATGGCTTGCGTTCTCAGCATTTATGTTAGGACTGGGCTCACTTATATTTTCCTTACCGCACTTCAGCAGTGGGAAATACCACTTTGGAACTAAACTTGAAGGTAAGATTATGTTTTGAGAAGGATTTTAAAAAATCTGTGTAGCTACTTGGTGCAATTTTTGCTTTGGTACAATGTCATTAGTCTCTGTCAAAGTCCTAAAAATATATTTAATCTGAAAATAAAATGATTCTGTGAAATCCTGAAGTTCAAGAAGTGTCTCTTTGCACCGTGGACTTTCCATTTCCAGAGGAGATCTGAGAGTCAATATCAGTTCTTGCTCATAAGCAATACTTGAAAAAAATTTTTTGTCTCATGCTGATGAATGCAATTAAAATTCACTTTGTGTAAAAAATGATCTGGCCTTTCTTTGAATAGAAAGGCAAGTTAGGTCAGTGATTGTCCTGTGTTCAGCAGCAGCAGTCATTTTCCTCCTTAGTAGCTGGTGCAGTGCTGTGTTTTTGACTTTCAGCCTGGGAACAGCACTGATAACACCAATGTTTTCAGTTGTTGTTAGGTAATGTTTACTGTGAGCAAGGATTTTCTGAGTCTCATGCTCTGCCAGGGAGGAGGGGATGCTGGGAGGAAGCAGAAACAGGACACCTGACCCAAGATATCCAAAGGGGTATTCCATACCACAGCACGTCATGCCCATTATATAAACTGGAGGAGTTACCCTGGAGGGCTAGATCACTGCTTGGGTTGGTCTGGGTATCGGTTGGCAGATGGCGAGTGGTTGCATTCTTTCCCCTTGTTATTTCCCTTGTCATTATTATTGTTGGCGGTAGCAGTAGTGGTTTCTGTTATACCTTAGTTACTGGACTGTTCTTACCTCAGCCTGTGGGGTTTACATTCTTTCTATTCTTCTCCCAATCCCTGCAGGAGTGGGGAGAAGAAGAAGTGGGGGGATTGAGCGAGCAGCTGCATGGTTCTGAATTACGAGCTGGGCTTAAGTAACAACAGTGATGCAGAATAAATGTTAAAAGAAAACTGTTAGACTTGGTGTTGTTGGAGGGTGACTTCATGTTGCAGTTCTTTTAGGCTTTGAACTATTAAAGGCATCTTGTAGCAAGTTTCACTAAGTTCTTGTAATGTTGATAAAAACTTGTGGGTTTCTTTGAAGTAGAAGGGACAAGCAGTACTGAGCTATACTAAACAAAGCAGTACTGAAATTGTGGGAGCAACCAGCTCTCAGGATATCTTGCGTATCTTTCTCGTAAAGCAAGGTTTTAAGTGCAGTGTGCTTAATGCATCTCAGCTTAGTGGTACACCTGTAACTAACAAAGAAACATTCAGATATGTTTAAAGGAGGATGACTTAATATTTCAGGATTGTCTTAATTGTTATTGCAGTATTTAATCAAATTTATTCCTTCAGTGACTAAGCAGAGTAGTGCTCACTAAAAAAATCAGTAGCTGTTAAGCAGTCTGATGAAAGGTTCTCAGTCTTCTGATGGCTGATTCTCAAATTAGTATTTTTTCAAGGGTTAGTCAGCGTTGTACACTTCCATGAGCTGTCCAGACATCAAGCATTAGTTCAGTAACTTTAGCAAGCTATTGTTCCCCATCTAATAGGTGAGGATGCGAGGCAGAAGTCAATTTAACTTTTAAGGCCAAAAGGAAAAACTCTGCAGTGTTTGGAGACTTGCTTGTTCCTGGCTCTATTACTGTCTGCAATTTCAGTATTCTTCTACTTTACTAGTATGGAAGGGAAGCTGAATTTAATACAAAACAGTTCCAACTGGCAAGGTGGGAGTCTGAAGGGAAATGACCAACTACTGCACATGATCTCTCTCTCCTATCAGTTTTGGTTGAAGTCTCAGAGATCTCTCCCTTTGTCTACCATTAAAGATGCTGAGGTGTGATATCTTATTAGGGGTCATGCTCTATATGGACTTTCTAAATCTAAAAGCTGTAGGGAAAATTCTAAATGGAGCGTGTACTTTCTTCTGCATGGCACTGTAAGCATGAATTCATGCTGATTTGACTATTGTAATGCAGCAACCACTGCTGTGACTGTGCTGAGCAGATTTAATGACTTAAGCTGACTTAAACAAAATGTCAAAGATAAATGATTACAGAGTGCGAATGTCTGCACAATGACAAATCTGCAGGTTCTGTGTAACAGCATCCTTTAAACCTATGTAAACCACAGTGCATGATTTTATAGGATGTCTGGTTTAGCTAATTCTGGCGATGATGAAGCAACATCTTAACCGTACATTTAGCTGCAGAAGTAAATAGGAGCACACCCTGAAACTTTCCATGTAAAAATCTTTTATTTGATGCTTTGCACTGAAGTTTTTGAACAGTTCCTAGTTGTTCCTAGGACAAGGGGTAACAGGTTCAAACTTAAATGGGAATTTTAGATTGGATATAGGGAAGAAGTTCTTTACTGTGAGGGTGGAGAGGCACTGGAATGGGATACCCAGGGAAGTTGTGAATGCTCCATCCCTGGTGGTTGTCCTCCAAGGCCAGGTTGGGCGGATCCTTGGGTGACATGGTTTGGTGTGAGTTGTTCCTGCCCATGGCAGGGGAGTTGGAACTAGATGATCTTAAGGTCCTTTCCAACCCTAACTATTCTATGATTCCTTGAGTGTTTTTTTTTTTCATCTGTCATATGCAAGTACAGTGAGCTTCACCTGCAGGACAGCTTCAAAGTATGGTTTAGCATGGTATTTAATATGTCTGCCAGGTTAATAAACAGATCTCGTCTGGAATACAAAAAACATCTAGTGTTCAATATAAGGCTGACAGACTTCCTGGAACTTAATGCTTTACCTTGAGATACTAATTTAATTTTGAGTGTATACATATCCTACTCTCTGAAACTATTCAGTTGGAAAAATATTTATCACAATAACACTCTTTAGATAGTTTGTTTCCTATTGAAAGAGTAGCTGACCAATGGTCTATCTATTTTCAGAAATTTTTAGTAACATCAAATGTGTCTTACTTCTAGAAAAGCTTCAGACTCAAATTTATAATGCAGATGTAACCTGCTATTTGTTCTGGTAACTTTTTCAGGTTACATAGGATCATCAGTGTCGCAGCAGGCTCTGATATTGATAGTCAGGAGCTCCATCTACTGGCTTGTCTGTAATGAAACCGTTTGTTACTTGGTTACGCATAGTACAGTGAACTAAAAACTGCCGATGCTGTGAGCAGTGTGCTTTTAATCTTCCATCTCAGATCTCATTGAAACATATTTATATTTGTGAAAGATGTCTGTTACAGCAAATGTGAAGTGTAGGTCTTCACTTGACACAAGGAAGATAACTTTATTGTGAAGTTTGTCAAGCACTGGAACAGATTACTGAGGAGGACTGGGCAGTTTGTTTTGGGGTGACCTTTAAGACCTGGCTGGGTGAAATCCTGAGCATCTGCATTCTGCTTTGTCACTGGTTGGATTAAGCTCAACAACATGACTCCCTGATACCTCTACCAACTTGAATTGTTCCATAAGTCTCTTCAATAACAGGATGCGAATGACTTTGGAAAAAAAAGAGCTGTCTTGGTTAGTAACAAACCCTAGCCGTTTGAGTTGAAATGTGTGTTGTGTGATCTAAGAAGAAGGAGAATGATTTGAACACTTTTCTTCAGCTCTCTGTTCTATTGGAGACTCAGGTGATAGGCAAGTTATTTAGTGTCTGAGAGTGAATCTTCTCAGAAGGACATTAATTGACCTTCCTTCCCAGAACATGCCAAGGGCAATTTAAGAGTGAAGAAGACTGTGGCATTTATATACAAATGGTGAGAGAATGTGTGTGATGCCCTGCTCTAATTTGACTGTTTTGTCTTACATCATCAGTATATCTGTGTTTTTTCTGTTGGGTTTGCTCTCTGAAGAGACTATCTAATTACTCAGATAATGAGTAGTGCTGCTCTTTTCTACATTGCTTGACCTAATTCTCTATAGCACTTAGATGTGCTATAATACTGTTAACATCTGCCTTTAGAAACAAGAACTAAGTCTTCATTCAGCATGTCCGTTGAAGCTTTGAGTTTCCTATTCAAGACTTAAAGGTGAGACATATTTATGTTTATAAAGGAATGGATAACAAGCTGTTCTTTATTTCTTACTCCTGGCAACTCTGAGCTACTCCCTGCCTGCCAAAAGAGGAAAAAAAAAAAACAACCCCACACCTACTGGCTGCAGGTCAAGATACAAAGAAAACCAAGTCAAGAGACCTGTGTTATGTCTAATGTAATTGGTAAAGCATCTCATAGTTGAGTCTACTCTCTTGCTTAGTATGTTGTATTAGATATTTGGGGATATTTTGGCCTTTTCATAACTTGAATTCAGGTAGAAAATTTAAAGCATGCAGGAAGGCTTATAATGACCATCTCTTTTGGATGGTGCTGGCTTTAATGCAGTTCTGCTCTTTAAAATGCAAGTCTAATCCACTGACTTTTAGAAGGAAAACAAGTTTAATGAGAAAAAATGGTTAAAAATGGTCAGCCATCCATCTTAAACTTCTCCCAGAGTTTTGCTTAGCTGAGGTTAGAGTCTCTTGGTTGTATAAAAGGCAGTACCTTCTCACCATTGTTCTTATGACAGCAGCAAACAGGCTTGTGGATCTAATCCAGGTTAGATTTAACCTGTGTCACTTTAGCAGTCTGTTTAAACCTTTAACTGGTACAAGGTTGGTACTCTTAGCTTTGTGGTAAATGATCTTTGCTTTTAAAATGTTTCTTGGGAACATGAAATATAGTCTGTGACTCCATTCAGCAAGTGCATTTGTACTCGGTGACTTAAAAAAGACCCAAGTCTGATAACAATTAAGAGGATGGTGATTGTATTAAAGTGCATACTGATGGTTTTATTAATTTTGTAGTTACACCTGATTATGTGATTCTGGAAACAAACTGATGTGGTAAACCTTTCACATCAATGTAAGGATATATTTCCTAGGGCATATAAATTGATCAGCTAGAAAAGTGAAAGTGTCTATAATCAATTAGATCATGTCAGTCTGAAAGCCTGAGACAGTGTGGATGGAGATGAGAATTCATGAAGAGCCACGTTCTGTCAAGAGTTTGATTTATATTGCCCTACACAATCTACTTATTTTGTGAAGATCCAATTAGGCTACAGTTTAGTCATTAGCATCATTTGTAGTATTTTCTTGCTCTGTGTTACTTGTTTTCTGATGTGTATATTTTAACAACTTACTGTTGTTTGTGTACTACAATAAAATAGCTAGCTAGTTGCTGGTTTAGGCTAACCCGGTAGGTGTTAGAGGCTAGTTTATAATTGCATATATATGCGCTGCACATGAATATGTGTATGTTGACAACATATTGCAGGGCATGTTTGTTTTTTTCTAATCAGTTTTAGATGCTGTGCATTTAAATACTACAGAATTAACCTGATTTAAAGACTTAGTTTCCTTCGGAAAAGAGGAATCATAGCATTGTATGGTGGGGTTGGAAAGGACCTTAAGATCATCTAGTTCCAACCCCCCTGCTGTGGGCAGGGACACCTCTCATTAGACCAAGTCACCCAAGACCCCATCCAACCTGCCTTTGAACACTGCCAGGGATGTAGCAGTTCCAGTGCCTCACCATCCTCACAGTAAAGAACTTACCCTGTTCTAAGTTTAAACCCATTACCCCTTATCCTGTCACTATAGTCCCCGATGAAGTGTTCCTCCCCAGCATCCTTATAGGCCCCCTTCAGGTACTGGAAGGCTAGAAGGTTTCTGCACAGCTTCAGTTCTCCAGACTGAACAGCCCCAACTTTCCCAGCCTGTCTTTGTATATGAGGTGCTCCAGTCCCCTGATTACTGTTTGACCCTTCTGTGGACTTGTTCTAACAGCGCCATGTCCTTCTTATGTTGAGGACCCCAGAACAGTAGTGCAAGTGGGGTCTGATGAGAGCAGAGTAAAGGGGCAGGATCACCTCCTTTGATCTGCTGATCACACTTCTTTTGATGCAGCCCAGGATATGGTTGGTTTCTGGGCTCCAAGTGCACACTGAAGCTGGCTCATGTTAATTTTCTCTTCAACCAGCACCCTCAAGTCTTTCTTCTCAGAGCTGCTCTGAATCTCTTCTCCGCCCAACCTGTGTCTGTGCCTGGGATTGCCCCTACCCAGGTGTTGAACCTTGCTGTAAAAGAAAGCATATAGAGTATATTTTCATTTATTGTCAAGATTTCTTTATACCTCTGCTTCCCTCTTTGTATGTGTGGGCAATTTCAAAAGCTTTACATTAACTTCTTATTCTGGAGATAAAGCAGTGTGTGCCTCATGAGCTTTAATGGTGGGGGGTTTTAAGTTTTGGGTTTTTTTTTCTCCTTGAGAAACACTTCTCAAAAGAGTGTATGAGAAGAGAGGATTATCTTTGCTTGTGACTGACAACTGCACTTTTCTCTCCAGCAGTCCAACTTCCCTTAGGTTATCCAGACTGTTCTGTCACTTAAGGGCAGAAGTTAGTGCTCTCAGAATCATTAAAAGATACAAGAACAAAATTGTCTGTTTCCTAGGAGTGTTCACTAACCTGTTGCAGGGCAGTTTGACAGGTTTGGCTTTCTTTGTTTTTCATGTTTGGTCAATAATACTTTAAAAAAGCCTAAGTATTTTAATAAGACTGTTTTATCCATCTTTCCTTCCTGGTAAGGAAAAAAACAAAACGAGCCATAATAGTATTTCTTTTGGAGGATATGATATCACTGTCAAGTGGGGTATATTACTAGGCCTGAAAACGATAATTGTATGCAGGGTACTTCATATGTAGTTTAGCTTTCAGTATAGGATTTTGCTTTTTAGAGTTTTTTTTTTTTTTTGTGTGTGTGTGTGTGTTCTTTTTTTGCTGTTGTTGGTTGGTTGTTTTTTTTTTTGTTTGTTTGTTTTTAATTTGATTTTCTTCAGTTACACTGTGACAAGCTTGGAAACAGGATTTTAAAGTCTTGCTCTCTGTCTTTCAGACACATGTCAAATTCCTGAAACAACGTCTGCTAACTTCACTTGCAGTGCCAGTGCAATGTCTTCGCTTTCCAGCTATCTTTATGTCTTTATCCTGGGACAGCTGATGCTGGGAGTTGGAGGAACACCACTGTATACTTTGGGGACAGCTTTTATTGATGATAGCGTTGCAAAACACAAGTCTTCCCTTTATATAGGTAACTTTTAAAACTACTTATATTGTCTGCTTAGGTCATAGACTGCAATACCTTTGAAATGTCTTTATGAATTTCTTCAATTAGATCTGTCTTGTTTATATAGATGCATAGTGTTTCTATATTGGCTACTGTGCATGTTTGGTAGTAGTCTGGCGTAAGCATCAAGTCTTGTCAATAGTTGTTCTGCAGAGTGTGGTAAGGCTACTTTGTACATCTCTTGGTATTTTTCATGTCAGTAACTTAAGGTGATTAAGTGGCTAATATAGCCTGCCTGTCAAGAACAGAATGAGCTGTAGAGAAAATTTACTTTCAGTCTTCGAGAACTACTGTATATCAGGTTAGTAGCCAGGCCTTACTGTATCCTGTATCAGATTTATTTATTTACCTAACAGTAATCTGTCCCCTCAGTGGAGTGGCATTCTTGTGCATCATGTGATCAATGCAGTTCTCTAGTCCCATACAAATTTGGCACTTCAGGAGGAAATAGTCGAAGTATCTTTCCTTAATTGACTGTAAACGGATTGTCTAGAAGCATGGAGAATGTGTCTTACTGTGGAGCTGTTTGAAAACAAAGGAGTTGTGTTTCTTAGCAGTGTTTTTTTTTAGTTTTTCCTAATCAGCATTCTTTTGGTTATGTGCATTTTTACTGCCAAGTTCATTGTAGTATAGGTGTGCTTTCTGTGGGTATGAAGATGTTTACTATTATCCCCATTTTAAGTGTAAGCTGGTAGAAGTATGTTAGCTATACTGATAACTGCGGGAGGAATTCAAAGCATCTTAGATTTCTGGACTGTTTTCCAGACTAAATCAATATTTCTATGGGGCAAAATTGAAATCATTGTCTATTTGCATACAGTTCTTGCTTAATTGTTCTAGACAAGCCACTTCATTTGATGCCAACAGATAGAGTAGTTGCACATGTTAAATCTTAAATAACAAAGATCACTTTTACTTTTCCTATTTCTTTCTATTGAGAGAGAAGATTGCACTTTCGTTAGCTTCCTCTGAAGCCAGTGAAGTAAATAGTGTAGAATTACAGGTGTCTGCATGATGAAGGGATCATGAAGTAGCCTGAAAACTACTAGAAGAATGGTGTCGCTGTTCAAACTTAAAAATAACAGACCAATACAATAAATCCATGCTTGCACAATCTTCAGACAACTGCTGAGTTCAGAAGAACTCCATTTATATGTATTCTGTCCAGTATAACAAAACTAGAATGCAGATGAGTGGACAGGCAGCTACAGTAGTCCTTAATTCTTTTTCTTGCTTCTGTGCAAAGTATTGATTTAAAATGCATTGTGGTGCTTTGCCTAATGTGAGAAGGATTGTGCAAGGGAGCAAAAAGAAGCAAACTAAAACTTTCTTTTAGTGTCTGCAAATAGCTCCTAGCATCTTAAAATGTAAGCTTGCAGCTTGTAGGTTGGCAGTTTCTTTCTGTTCTGAAGCTGGGTGCATTTTCATAAATGTTCTCCTCTCGCTGAACTGAGGTGTCTGCATCTAAAGCCAATAAAAAGTTAAACAATTCCAAATGGCAATTTGAACTAAATGGTCTGTAGGAAGAAATGGGCACCTTCCTAGCTAGGTTTGATGTTCTGTAGATTGAATGTGGGCTTCCACTGGAAAGATCCTTTCAGCATGTCATTATTTCCAAAATACAGGAAAACCTGGGATATGACAACTGAATGTTTATTTTACTTACTGATACTTTAAAGTTCTCTTCTGTGTCCCTTCCTCCTCTTCCTCTCCTTCCCCACCCCCACTCCTCTTGCTATCGAAAGAGCATGAAATAATATTAAATAGTGAGGAAGCAACTTTGGAAGCAACTGAGAAATTCAGATTCTTCAATCTGAAGAGTTGCATTAAGCTGAACCTCTGAGTTGCAGCTTTTAATGAGAGCTGCAGGTTTCTTGTTAGGAGACAAGTACAAATTTTTTCTTCTACATGGTATAGTTGGAGTATGACAGTGAAAAAACAGAATGAGGTACAGAAACCATTTGGGCCAAAGCTGATTCAGGGTGTTTTAAAACAAAGCTTTAAAAATGTGTGGTGAACTTGATGTATTTTGTCTTCTAGGAATTGGCTATGCCATGTCACTGCTGGGTCCTGCTGTTGGCTACGTCTTAGGAGGACAGCTACTTAATATTTATATTGATGTCGAGATCCCAGAAAGGCAGGATACAACTTAGTCTTTTGCTTTCTGTTTTCTTTCCCTATTAATTCTTATTAAAAACTTAATCTTTTCTCCATATAAGGAGGAAAAAGTGGTTTGTTTGGAAAATACTGCATTTTCTAGAGCTTCTTTAACTTGGTAATAAGGTGCATTCACAAGGGCTTCTAGCAAATGAGTTACTTCCCACAGTGAGTAGTCACTCCATTGTGAGTGAAAGTTTCTCTGTAGTGCAAATAGTTTGTTCTAGCTTTTTGAGATGCTGGCTGTTTTAAAGCTGATTAACAAAAAATGCTCTATCTTCTGACAAGTTGCTTATTTAAGGTTAGATTGCAACTACTGATTTATTGTGCAGAAAGTTTCCCTGAGGTGGAATACGGGGAGTAGGATACTGCTGTTTACCTTCTGGGGAAGAGCTTGCTAGAAAATTTACCAGTTGAGTATTCAAAAAATGACAAGCTGTATTACTATCCAACAACTTCATTTGTGTTTTTATTTCCTCTCTTTTGGGGACTTATGCAATGATACCCTGAACTTCTGTATCGTCTTTCATGTAACTCATTGACTTTGATTATTTCTAAAAATATTTTTCTCAGTATCTTAATGCTGCAGAGTCTTGAAATCAGAGTGCAATAGTGACTTCCAAGTCAGAATGAATTTGACTGAATTGAAAGCTATATTTAGTAGAATACAGGTTTCTAATAGAGCTGGTGATTATGCTTGAAACAAGCCACCAATAAATTAAATACCCGTAGAAAACAAAAAAAATTATAAAATTAAATGCCTTCTATTAAACTAGTATTTAAAACAAATGAAAGATCTAGCTCACTGACATCTGAAATTGCTGATTTGAATTCACAAATTGTAAACCTGCCTTTTGCAAATTATTTTTCCAGTGCAGAGATGGATCCAGATGACCCCCGTTGGCTTGGAGCATGGTGGATAGGATTTCTTGTATGCTTTGTCGCAATTTGGCCTCTCATGATACCTTTTTCATGCTTTCCAAAATACCTACCAGGTAAGCATTTACAAATAATGGGCTACCTTGGAAGAGAGATTTGGTTTACTTCTGGGTTACAGGCTGCTGGGCTGAGTGATTGCTCTGTTTCTGTTTATCAGTTAGCTGTTTTTGGCTAAAACCTACGATAAATAACTTGTTTCCAATAAGCAGCCTTTAAAACAAGCAAATTAGAGCTTTGTGTATGTAATGATATATAGTAGCACTGGAAATCAGTAGAGTATGGAAAGTGATTGTCGCAACTTGGAAGGCGCTTGCAGCTGAGCACCCAGGTCTATGTTTGAAGATACTGTGTTACCCATCAAGAAACATGAGGAAATTTCATTGCCTTAGTGCACACATGCATTATTGTCTTTGACTCTGTTGCCTTATTATTTTGGATGGAATAATAAATGAATCAAAGTATCCCAGAGCAGTCTTCTAAAAAATAAGTTTAATACAATTTCTGTTCAAGTAGTTATTATCTAGGACTCCCTTGGAAGAGCACCTAAAGGAATGTATTGTGCTTACCTGGAAAGAGAAATGATAGAGGAAAAGAAACAATGGAGTAGGGACCTGTGGAGAATGTGTGGACAATTTAAAAAAAAAAAAAAAAAAAAAAAAATAAAATTGAATGAGTTTAAGGATAGTTTGAAATTCTTAGGATATTTCTAATATCTTCTTACCGACAAGGTCTTCTAATGGAAACATGATGCTTTCAGCCAAATTCTTCTTCTGCAGCAGTATGTTGTTGATATTTTTATGGATCTGTACCAGTAAAATAGTCAAGAATACCTAAAATATCTAAGCTAGTTTTGTGAAGGAAAGTAAGCAATTACTTTGTTTTTTCTGACTTCAAGCCCAAGAGCAGGGGATTTTGATGGTTTTGTTGTCAATAAATGTGTCCATTTGTAGGAACAGCAAAAGTACAGTCTGAAAAGATCTCTGAAACACATGATGATGGAAGTGAGCTGCTTGTTGAGGCCCAGAATATTGGAAAAAGCTTTAAAGACTTTCCTGTGGCTCTTCTGGTAAGGGAATTGTAATTTTACTAAAACTGATATATTCTGAGAAATAGGTTTGTTGTTTTTTTTTCTTCAGATAAAACATAAATGTTGAGAAAGGAAATTGCTTTTTTATTGTGTTGTGATAGGTAAGTCTCCAGTGCTACTGATAATTTAATGCATATTAATTTTGTTGATGCTTAGGACTGTTTAAGTAAGAAAAGCATATTAGTGGAGTTCCAAATGAGAGTGTCTGCTTTAAAATATAGTGATTTCTAGTTTACATGGTACTACAATGAAATAACTTGGAGCATAATGCTAATTTACCCCATAGATACTGTTGAAGAATCCAGTGCTTATGAGTCTAATAATAGCCAGTACTTCAGAAGCTTTAGTTGCCACAGGCTTTGCCACATTTCTACCAAAGTTGATCGAAAATCAGTTTGGGAAAACATCAAGTGTTTCAGCAACTCTTGCAGGTAATGTGGCTTTTTGTTTTTACATGTTCAATTCATTTGTGCTGACCACCTCGTTAACATTATAGTTTATATAGGCATCTTGTGTTTGTCAAGATATTGTGAATAGACTTACATGAAATGCAGCTTTCATAGCAGAAATTATATTTTTATATTTTCTTCCCTCTCCTGTGAGATTAATTCACCAAGGGTGCAGATATAATCATTGTCCGATAGTAACCATATCTTATTCCTTCTTGTTAAACATTTATTTTTCCCGATTAAAAATCAGCTGAAGGAACATTACGCCTTAGTCCCTACTACCTATGAAAGGCAGCTGAAAAAAAAGCAGTGTTTACCCCAGGTAAGCCAGGGCTTGGCCTTCCTTTTCCATTCTTCAGTTCTACCACATTACAGTGAGATAGCTTACCATGAAATGACTAATCAGGTTGTATGATAAAATTACTGTCCAGCTGCTTCTATGGTTGCCTTATTGTTGCTTACTCCCATTATCCAATATGTGGAACTAAGAGATAGAACAGAGGAAGATTAGGAAAAGCTGAATATTGGAGAAACAAATGAAAAATCCAGTGGAAGAGGTGCACTTAGTAGGGTCACATGATTAACTCTGACACAATTACTTCTGAAGAACAGCATCCAGATCAAGGCAGATAGGCCATTAGATGCTTTCAGTGTGGGAGGCTTAATATTTCTGGAACATGTCTTGCTAAATTACCTCAGCTGTATAGTGCTGCAATGTAAGCATATGCTAGTTGAAGTGTTCTAAGAGAAATACCTTTGGGAGACACTTTCTGAATTACTTATTTCTCTGGATAATTCTAGATAGTACTTCCCCTATCCAGACATCATAGCTTCAAAATTGAGTATTTGCAGGTTTTACATAGGAATTCATTGGATTACATGCTCAGTCATTAAACAGTAATCAGCAGTGAAGTGGAAAACAGGATATTCTTTTGTTTGTCATTCTTTTGTTTGTCTATAGATCTGTACACTATTGCCTATAGAATTTCTGAGTGGAAAATGTTTATAGCATTAACCAAGCCTACAGCTTTAGATGCCTATACTAATTTTGAAAGCTAGCTGTACCTGAACTAATGTTGAGCTAGCTAGTCTCAGTAGTACCAATGACTATATTAACTACTTAAACCACCTTTGACTCTGTGTATGTTGCCTGTGCAGTTCTGCCACTGTACCTCAGCTGTCATTAAAAATAGATGTTTCAGGTCAGTGCATGTTAAACTGAGTTCTGTGTGGTATTGTAAATTAGCCATAAAAATGCTCAGATATGTATCTGGAGTCCTAATAGTGTGAAGAGGATTAGTCATTATGGGTTATATAGACAGCTAAACTGACCCACTGTTCTAGGCTTTCTAATCTATTTTTTTTCTAATCTTTCTGTAGATAATTTCTTGTATCTTGTGCTGTCTCTTGTATAGTGGTAATTATGTTGTTTTATTAAAAAGTTCAGAATGTGAATGTATAGCAAAGAACATGAATATGAAGAGTGGACTGAAGCAATGAAAGAGCTTTACGTATTTTCATGAAGTGGCGCGTAGATTCCTGCCCAGTATGTAGTACTTTTTAAGTAATTGAGTTTTGCTGTGTTGAACTTGAGTTTTAGAAGACTGTAAATCAATTATGCTATCAAGTTGAACTTCTGGAAAGGCTAAAGATAATGTGAAGGCAGAATAAATTGCTCTTGTTAACAGATTCTAGTAAGATGGTTTGAAAATGACATCACATGGACTGCATTTTAAGATACAGGTAACTTCTGTGATTTTATTATTTTTTTTTTCCTTAGGATAAAATTGCATTCTAAATTGCTTCACTAATTATATCTTTCATTTTTATGTAATTGCTGGTGTCTTGTTTTCCTCTAGGGCTTGTATTAATTCCAGCAGCAGCACTAGGCCAAGTCGTAAGTGGCATCTTGGTTTCCAATTGCAAAATGGATTGCAAAAGCATAATCAAGTTCATGATAGGCACTTGTTCAGTGGCCCTGCTATTAAACACAGTGTTTTTATTTGCTAAATGTGGGAATGAACCTTTCGCAGGTGTCTCTGAAACATATAATGGGTAAATATATTTTAATGAACTCTTGGGTGTGGTGATAAAGTTTGAAATAAATAAGCTACTTCACAGAATGCAAAGCCTTTAAAAATGTCATATTTTGCTTTTATGTATGAAATGGAAGTGCTTTATGGAACTCTAAGTCCTTGTTCATGGAATCTTTGTGTAATAGATGATTAAGAAAATGCAATAATATATTGCCTGCAAACTGTTCTGAGCAGGCTTTTCCGGCTTGACAGAAATCCCAACTTCTATAACCATTTTAGATGTAGACATAGTATTGACTAAAGGTAATTTTGTAGCTCTGCAGAAGTAGCATGTCTTTTTGTATTTGGTTTTATTAACCAGCTCTTGACAGTCTTGGCAGTTTTCAAGTCTGCTTGTCAACATTTTCATGAGAGCCCTGAAGTGAACTGCAGCTTACACTGATTGCAGATTTTTCCCTAGAAAAACAAAGACATTGTAGCATCAGATTCTAGCATATCTAGTCTCCATTTACAGTGAAAGCTTTATATTTTTTTTTTTTTTTCTTGGTAAGATGGCTGATAAATTTAATGCTCAAGAGAGCAGAGCTCAGTGACCCAACTTGAAGAATAAAGTTGATGGAGTAATATGGCTAACTGAAGCACAATTAAAAATACTTTTGTCTATCATGTTTAGGAAGACTTCTCAAAAAAAAAAAGTGCTTTCGCTTAAACAACACAATTCTCATTCTTTATAAGACTGTAGTGTATTGCACATCTTTAGATATTTGTAGTAATTGTAATAAAAATTCTAAGATGAATGTTCTTCCTGTTTCTGTGAACAAAGTTTACTCTGGAAACCCGTATGGTGATGGAGAAGAAGAGTCAAAAAAGAGAAAGCAAAAATGAAGCAAGATTAAAAAATAAATATCTGCTGTGATAAGCATTCTTTAGAGAATGGATTTCTAGGTCTGCTTGTTTTAAAACTTCAACATTGAACGTATGTGTTTACATCCCCATCATAGGCACTATGTTGTATAAAATGTCTAATCTTGCCTTATTAAGTCATTAATTATAAGATTATGATTTCTCAAATCTCATCGTTTTAAATAGCACACACTTCCATAGTGTGAGCAGTGTTTGAAAGTAGAGGAAGGAAGATAGATAGTTGTGCCAAAACTGTGCTCTCAAGTGGTCAGTTATTCTGTCATGAATTGACAGAGCCAGAGGCAACTCCAGCTGTTTGAAGGTCTGCCAAAGAGCCAGATGCTGCTATGCAAAGTAACTCTAGTAGACTGGTAACTAGGGACTAGCTGCCATTTGAAAAAAAATTGTAAGTATGAGCAACCTGCTGTGTAACTTACTGTGTGACTAACTTACCAATATTTTTTTGGTTTCTACAAATCCTCCATTTTAACAAAGGCTAGGCACCACTGTCGTGTACAGAAACTGAATCTACAAGCTATGCTTCAATGCATAAAAAGGCATTTGAATCCTAGGATGGGGAAGAGTGTCTGCATTTTACTGATGCAGTAGCATGAAGTATGCAATGAAAATATAGAAGATGGGTTGAGGGGGGAAGTTAGTTTTGTAGCCTCTAATGCATATAGATAATATTTCTAGAAAAAAATGGTAAACATCTAATAAGCAGACATGTATGGTTTCTTTACTTCTCATTGTCATGCTTTTTGACTTAGTATAAACATATAACAAATGGAAGAATGTAGGGAAGTCACATCTTACTGAGGCAACTAAGCGCACAAAAATCACACAATATGAAGTCTCTTAATTTTTGCTATATCCTTCAAGGGTGTCATTGACATAAACATAACTGATAAATTACAAAAATTTCTCCAAAATAATGACATGAAAGACTAATCAGATGTTTTCCAAGTGTCTCATTTAGGTAAATGTAAACCCAGTAAAATAAGTAACCTTAGATTAACAGGACAGAAATTCAGTGGGCTTGGAGACAGTTGTGATTGAAGGCAGTTAATTAGTCTTCCAGTTCTCTAAGAGACTAGAAATTTAATGCCATGATACCTTAACAATTCATTTGTACTTCCTTCTTTTTAAAGCAAAGTTAACGCTCATTCTGATTTCATCTTTCATCTTTACCACTTTATTAATTGACAGGGAATTCAAAGGTCAGGGCTGGCATTTGATGCTTAAAACATGGCTCTACTTTAGTGTGAAAAAATGCTACCTGTAAGATTGCTGTGGACACTTCATAACTGTGATAACTAGGATTCAGACACTGGTTGTGGAAAGTTTGTAGTTAAAAATTGAGCAAAAGAATCTATATTCAGCAGCTGAATACTGAGGAAGTTCTATAGAAAATAGTATGTGAAGCTGTTTAGATTCCTGTACCAGGTGCTGTGATAATAAGCAGCTGACAAAAGAAACAGCTGAATAGATTTTCTTCCTCAGTTAAATACAGTTGACTTGTGTTTAATAGTTTTGTGTAACTTCAGCAGTTGCGTAGGTTAGCTGTTGCTGAAGACCTGTCATATGCATTATATCTATGTAGATGACATTTGGAGTTTACTAATCCTGAAATATCTCTCTCCACTCAGTATCCATTCTAAGCAATGGTTCAGTTTTATGTAATTCAGTGTTACGTGTTGGACTGTAGTTTGTTGGATATGCAACCTGCATCAAAATAGTGGCACTGATGTAGTGCCAGTTCTGTAACTGCTTTCCATGAAGCAACAAGCAGCTAAAATATGTACTAGAAGCTTTAATAAATTTATGAGCTTGTGGAAGAGTAGGCAAATGCCTGATTCCTGCTTATGTTATTGAACAAATTCTCCTGAAATAATAAATTATGAGAGTGTTCTGAGAGTTGAGTTGGAAATGGATGCAAATTAATTTTTGTGGAGATTTTAAAATCCTTAATGGCAAGCATTTCTTTTGAAAAATAGATTGGAGCTGGGGAGTGGGGAAGGCTTTTGTAAGTTCAGTGCTAGAACCACCGAGTATAGGGTCCCTTTTGAGTCCCTATTTTAGTGAACAATGTATATTGTTTGTAGTAACTTTGCTTATTACTAGATAAGGCTATAAACAGAACTAATGTGTATTACTTCGTCTATTGAAACCTTCAAGGTTTTTTTTTTAGGTTTTTTGTTTGTTTTTGGGTTGTTTTTTTTTTTTTTTTTGGTCAAATTCTTTTGCCCAGTATTTCCTTGAAAACTTGAAAAAATAGAAATGCACTGACTACTTCTCTAGTTCCATGCATCCTTGCAGGTCTCTGGTACTCCTTGTTTTGCTTTGCTGTGAAAGAATATTCAACTTGCAGAGCTTTTGAAGACCGCTTAATGACCTCATCTGCCAGGCCTCTTTAGAAGTGTTAGAACAAGTTCCATGTCAGAAGAGGCTGCACTAAATTGTATTTCTTGTGTATGTTAATATTCTCCTCTAAGTATGCATAACTAAGTATTTTTAGTCCCTTTTTGTAGGTCAGGGGACAGAGATGTTGTCTGCCTATGTAAATAGAACAAATGTTGCTACTGAATTGATTGCATACTTCTAGGCTTGACATGCCTGATAGGTTAATGAGTCTCTGTGCAAACAAATCTGTGATTAGTGAATTTATGGTTCACTGTAGTGCATTAAGCCAAAGCAGACTAACTTTGATTCTTCTATCTATGACGAATGAACTGATGTAACTTAATAGAATTCAATTGTACTACAACCAAACTTAAGTATATTGGCAGTTATGATGTCCCTAATATTTCATGTGCAGTTTGAATTCTATGTAAGTAATCACCTTAATTCTTAGATAAATTATTTCTCCACTTAGTATTTGTGCCCATTTTAAATTCTCATGAAGAAATCTGTCTTTTAGGTAATGAATCTTTAACTTGCAGTTGATAGTACAGTATCTAAATTACTGACAGCGTTAGTATCCTGGTATCAGCTGACTGAACTCTTAACCTGTGAAACTTCTTTAGTTAGTAATGCACTGTTAGAAAATCAAGGGATGTAATCTATTTTCTTCAGTTAAAACTTAAGAAGGTCCCACACATCATAAACTAATACTTCATTTAGCCTCACTTATAATAAAGTGCGGCTACTTCAAATGCAACCTTCCTGTGGCCTATGCTGGAAGTAAATGCCTAAATTGAGAGTAGTTACAATAAGCAAGAGCTGAATTAAACCCCTTTCGTTAGTTATTCCTGAAACAGTGAGAACATCTTAGAGGTCCTTGTGGGTGTGATAAGACTTTGTATGTGGTACTGCTCTGGGTTTAGCATTTGCAGCCATCTTGATGCTTTAACAATGTAGATGTCTGGGTAACAGTGTTAAAAATACGTAAAATGCAGTGGGTTTGGAAGTGGACTTTAATCCAAAGCGTGGAAAAAGCTTTGGAATGTGATCAGTAGAACAAATAACACCTAATACAGCTTTTAGTCTTCTTGAATTCTTAAAAATGTAAATTGAACAAATTCAAATTAATGAGTGTGGGAGAGGGAGGAGATGATACAAGAATCATGTCGAGACAGTTTTGTCATCTGTTTTGTGGAATGGAAATTGGAGGAATAATCTGTGGAAGGAATAATAATACAAAAAGAACTTGGTATAGAATAT
Organism: Psilopsiagon aymara; assembly: GCA_024733675.1. Classification (NCBI taxonomy): domain Eukaryota; kingdom Metazoa; phylum Chordata; class Aves; order Psittaciformes; family Psittacidae; genus Psilopsiagon; species Psilopsiagon aymara. The sequence goes on from JANRGW010013300.1 coordinate 30,858, forward strand.
ATGGGAAGAGTTGTAAGTACTAAGAACATGGCTTATTTTTAAACAAAGTGCATAAACCACTTGAATATTTTGGGATTATTATCCTGTAAATACTGTATTACTTATTTATATGTCTTCTGGTTTTAAGTTACTTTATTAAAAGCCTATTAACTTTTACCTTTCAGAACAGGCATGCTACATAACTTAACAGCGCCCTGCAATGCTAACTGTGGATGCTCACGGTCTATGTATTACCCAGTTTGTGGCAGAGATGAAGTTCAGTACTTCTCTCCTTGTTTCGCAGGATGTGAGTCACTTGTTATTAACAAGATGGAAAAGGTACTTTATACTATGAAGATAGCTAACATGGTCTATTCTGGTTACCTGCAAAATATGTTCTGTATTGAAAATATTCTTACCTTAGTATGAGAGCAAATCAAGGTATTTACAAATCGAGGATAGTTGCTACAAGAAAAATGGGTGTGGATTGGAAATGCATATCTAAGTAGGATTAATGTTAGTACGTGTCACTGTCCAATACTCTGACCAGGTGCTTTTAGATATTCCACTTATGGGGGTGTAATGTGTAATTTCGAATTTACTTGTGACAGATGATGTCACACAGGGTTTATGATTTAGCAGTGTGATAAAAATATACTGAAAACACAATGCAAGTGTAAGTTACATTTAGTAAAGCATAGCAATTTCAGTATGAAGTTCAGTTGCAATACCAGTGTGATTCCTGTTACTGGTCTCTTTTACATACTCCTTTCCCTGAACTGAGGTTTCCCCATCACTGGGAGTGCATACCTGGGTTGAAACTAGCTCAAGTCCATTAAAAGCTCTCTTCAAAATTATTTTACTGGTTACTTGATTTTTATAATTTATGTTTGGCTGAGCTCCTTTCCTCCCCTGGTGCTGGTCTGACTAATTCGGAGATTTTCACCATGTATTAATGAACTTGAGGAGAAATTTTTGCACCGCTAGTTGATCTGGTCAACCGACATAGCTGTTTCTTTTCTGCACAGGTTTTTTTTTTCAATAGATGCGGTCATTCATATTTGCGTATATTATGTACTGCGTATCATCATGCCGGTAACTCTATAATCTTTAGTTTTAAGGTTTTGTTTTGTCTGAACTGTGTGGGTTTTTATTTTAATGCTTGTACCTAAAAACTTGTTCCACAAAAAATGGAGACTATAGCAGTCTTTAGATCACAAAATCAAAAATACCTTTTGCTCAGATGAAGTGGATCAGTCAAGCTCTGCTGAACCAGTTTTAACAATGAAGGTTACAGTGTCATATAATCATCAGGAAATGGACTGTTTTTCCTATGGTAAAGTCAGGAGTTATTCCTTGTACCCAGTGTGATGCTAACCCAATTAACATCTGCCATATTAGTATTACTTAATGTCATTCTTGACCTAATCTTTCCTTTACAAATTATTTGTAGATGTACCGCAACTGTTCCTGTATTGGGAAACCAGAAAGACAAACTGGTTTAGAAGACCTCTTCTATGAAGCTGTCCCTGGGAAATGTCCAGCACAATGCAAACTTTTACCTTTATTCCTTGCCTTCTTCTTTTTTGCTGTTGTTTTTACATTTATGGCTGTTACTCCAACAACTGTGGCCATTCTCAGGTACACTTTTTGGAGCTGAGAAATAGGTAGATTTCTCATGAAAGCTCAGATCAGTGAAATATTCTGATTTGTTTTGCTTTGGATTGTGGACTTGAACCAATATGCAAGGGACTTCTTGTTTTAGTACTTTGTGTAGTAAGCAAGCAGCTCTTGAAGCAAAAGACAGTCATACCATAATTCACTAGTTCTGTAATTATCTTTGATCAGTAGATTTAACATTTCTACATCTTTTCTGCTTGTGGTGAAATCCTGCTTTCATGGAAGCTCTCCTCTGTGTTAGTCAAAGCAGGAAGGAATAAATGTATGATGTGCTTGGGTATATAAAACTGTCCTGTCAAATCCTGTGTGCCAGGATTTCAAGTTGTACCAGGAAAAGAACAAGATAACAACCAGTCCTGTATTCTCAACCTCTGATTCTTGTCTCAGTTCAGAGTTCTGACTTGTAAAATTGAAGGTTGTTGAGAACCGTAGACTGGCTTTCATATGATATTGATGTTATATGTACGGTAGTCTATAATATAAAATATGACAGCACTTTATATGGCTGGTTAACCAATGGTTTGACTCTTTCAGATTGGTGAAATTCATATGCAAGAAAGCTTAATCTTCTTTTTTTTTTTTTTTTTTTTAATACATGGACCTCATTCTGAAAATAAAGCTCTTTTACTTTATGTTGAAATCTGACTTGTACCTCTAATACTTCTAGAGAGAAAAAGTTCATGATGCATAGGAATACATGCATTCTACAGGTGATGCTTTCGGAGGGTATGATTAGATGCTCTTTTTATAGCTTCCTAGGTAGGGAGTTTGGGAGGGGAATGATACACTGCAACAGTGATTTGTAGAAGCCCCTAGTTCAGGGTTGGCATAAATTGGGAAGTAACAGCTTGGAATTAACAGTTTGTTGGGTTAGCATAAAGTCAGAATGATGTAAGAGTTGCATCATCTTCAAATCTGAGCTGACATAGTTTTATAGTCATAGATTTATTTAGATAGTTCTAAGCATTTGGGATTTTTTATCTTTGTAGGCTTCAACTGAAATGGTGAAACAGTTTTTATGGAAGACTGTAGAGCAGTTTAAATGTGCAAACCCTAATTTAAATGCATAAATCTTGGAATAAATTACTACACTGTTCTAATAATTTTTCAGTACGCCTATTTTGTGTAGCTTCAAGTTTAAACCCATGTGTTTCTGAAAGCGTTCTAGTGATATAAATAGCAACCCACACTATGCAAAACTAGTTCTTTCCTCTACTTTCCTGTATGGGTGTGGAGATCCTAACAAGTGGCTGCTCATAATCTCTCATCTTGGATGTCTTCCTGTGGTTGTCATACATAGTCCAAAATGACGAATAACTCCTGAATATAAGAAGTTGTAGCAGCCTTCCAGTATCTGAAGGGGCCTACATGGGTGCTGGAGAGGGACGCTTCATTAGGGACTATAGTGATAGGACAAGGGGTGATGGGTTCAAATTTAAACAGGGGAAGTTCAAGTTAGATATAAGGAAGAAGTTCTTTACTGTGAAGATGCTGAGGCACTTGAACAGGTTGTACAAAGAGTTGTGAATGCCTCATCCCTGGCAGTGTTCAAGGCCAGGTTGGATGGAGTCTTGGGTGACATGGTCTAAGGGGAGATGTCCTTTCCTATGGCAGGTGGGTTGGAACTAGATGATCTTAAGGTCCTTTCCAACCCTAGCTATTCTATGTTTGCATGGTTCTAATATTTAAATAATACAGTCTTCTTAGCTCTGACACTGCTTCAAAGATACAGTTCGATAAAGAAAACATGCTGAAACTATAAATTGCCTAAATGAAGTTAGGCTGTATTTTATCTTTGTTGTAGTATCTTTAAGACACTGGCAGGAGAAAAGTGTTGCTGGTGAAATATCTGAAAGAAATATGTAGGAAGTGAGGAGGAAAATTTTAGTAGTTATTAAAGCAACGTGTTGATTTGTATAACATAGGCCAGAACTGATTAATTGTAAGGTCAGGTAACTACACATAAAGTTTATGGGAAATACAACAGCTTGTGCTGTGCTGAAATCTCAGTTAGTCTATTGCTTCTTTAGGAGTAGTACCTCAAGACTGCATTTTAGCACTGTCCTTTATTTTCTTAGTTTTTCTGTGGGAAAAGAAATGCTCAATAGTATTATCAGGATGCTGCTGGTAAGCTAGCTTTTTATTTATACTGTTTGTTAAACTAGTTTAGTCTAAAATTCTTGGAGAAGTTGGAGTTTCTCTTGTCAAAATACCTTTTGAAGTTATTTGCTTACTTGTTCTGCATACTGGTTTTCTAAAACTCTTTGCAACTAATGTGTTAAAAGAGAGTATTAAGACAAAACATATTCACAGACGGACAAAGCAGAGAAAAAGAACAGTTAAAAGTTATTTACTAAGTCTTAAACTTCAAATCTTGTTTACAGGTGTGTGCCAGACAAACAGCGCTCATTTGCTCTTGGAGTGCAGTTGGTGTTTCTACGACTACTGGGTATGACTTCGTTGTTAAAACACTTGCTCTGAATAATCTACTTGCTTGAAGTTTTTCTAGACTTCAAAATAATGCAGGAACAAGCTTTCAGAGGAGCTTCAAGCAGCCTGTCGCTGGCTTATGGAATACACTTGTTATAAGGCAGATGCCTTATAACAATTTCCTTTTAAATAGGGCATGTGTGCTCATTTTAGCATTTCTTGGTCTTACCGACGCAGACAAAATTAATTACCGTTCTTTAAGCAAAAGGCACCTGCTGTCGCTTCCCTGGGAAGAAAACCTATTCTGAAAGTTAAAAAATAAGAAATCACAATGTAATAGAAAATAGCTTTTTTTTGTAGTTAAAAAGTTCCAGAAGTGAAAAGAAAGTGATGCTATCTCACACAATCCTATCCTTATTGGACGTGACAATATATTTTGAAGTCGAAAGGTAGTCTTTGCTCTTCTGCCTTCCCTTTAAATTCCTTTGACTAATTTTAGCCTTTATTGAATTTGTAGACATTTGTACATAAATAATTACTAAGCTTATATATGGCAAATCTACTACTTAAATTCTAAATCTAAGTGTCTCCAAAATCTGAGTAAGACAGGTAAATCACCTTAAATAAAACACAAAGTTAAATGTAGGTATTCTCTGAACCGTTCATTTGAATTTTTTCTCTTCAGATCTTTAAATCATCTTTAATTTTTTTTTTTTATTTTTTTACCATTTTTAATAGCTTATATAATTCAAGACTGGATCAAGGCTCAGTTGCTGGTTAGGCATCTATATTTATATTACATTTAGTACTGCAGCTATTCCCTGGTTTTTGAGATCAAATATCATAGAATCTGAGAATAGTTTGGGTTGGAAGACAACTTAAAGCTTACCTAGTTCCGACTCCTTCCCATGAGCAGGAGCAGTGGCCACTAGACCAGGTTGCTCCAGTCCCCATCCAACCTGGCTTATGAGTTCTGCTTTGCTGTACTTGTTGGAATTCCAATTACTCTAAGTCATTCTACTAATAAAACATAACAAGAGTAAATATCATCACAGGTAGTAATTAGCAGGGAGTTATTGTTAAGTGAGGGCTTCTCTGTTTCATTCTACTCAGTTATCTGTGGCAGAATCTCAGCTCTTCACTGTGGGGCAGAGGATAGTAGAACTTCTTGCACTGCCCGTATTAACTGTTGCTGAAGAAGGTGGCAACAACATTAATACCAGCAAGATATTTATGCGGTGCATTTTAGGAATCACACAGGGGTCCTAGACAGAATAGCTGTATTGAGGACATAGCTGCTGAGTAGCTCAAGAACAGTTTAGGCCTTGAATAGGTGAAGTAGACATGTAGTGGTCATCCTGGAGTGTTTTTGAAAAAATTGGCTGTACCTGGATGCAAAACACTTGTGCTTTACAAAGCACTGTGAAACAAAAATCATTCAAGTATTAACACGTTCTGTGAGAATCATTTTAAACATTACTCATTTTATGTTAGTTTTTCCCTGGAAGCTTGGCTGTATCTAAGGGATGGAAAACAAATGTGTAATTGAACATATCAAAGTAATAATATATTTGGTCTCTGCATTCATAGCTGGTTTTGCCTGATTTCAATCACACTTTTTTTTTTTCCCAATGAAAACTAAGGAAGCCGAGAAGGTCAAGTCTTTTGAAGAAATCTCTTGCTTGATAAAGTGAGACCTGTATAAAGGATTAATCAACCTGCACCCTACCTAGTGAGAATCATGGAAGAGGCACACTTGCTATGTAATATGAACCCTTTGATTTTGTTTAGAATGTTTACTGTGTGGTTCTCCCATTTTGTCCTCCCAACATCTCTAGGCATTTCACCATACTCATTAAGACCAGGTAAGATTATTCTGAGTAACTGAAAGTTCTTACATGTTGCTGTGTTTTTTAGGTACTATTCCTGGACCAATTTTGTTTGGTGTTGCTATAGACAACAGTTGTACTCTGTGGGATATTAATGACTGCAATACTAAAGGAGCCTGTTGGGTTTATGACAATGAAAGAATGGCTTATCTGCTGATGGGCATAAGTAAGTGGCTTCTTCATATTAAGTACATGTACATCATAATAGATATACTGACTTGGACAGCTAGATAGGTATTACTTTAAAATGGAAACTTAAACTTATATTTAGCAGCAGTGTTTTTTAAAAATTATTATTTTTTCATAGGTAATTGAACACAAAACAATAATGGGAAAACCACTTTAAATGGCTCTTAGGTATCACCTAGAAAAATATTTCTAATAACAATAACACAAAATAGTTTTGTTCTTTGGTTTTTCTTCATTGTCACACTTTATCTACTGAATTTTAGGGGATTGGCACACATTTCAGTCTTACCTGCCTCAGTTTGTAGGCAGGTTAAAGTCTGAGGAGCATTCTTCCTTGTCATATTTCAGGTTTTTTTCCCTAAATTAGTATCAAGATTTTGAAAATATCTCTGAAGACTAGTCAGAAATTTTCCCAACTTGTATAACAATCTGTTCCCTTAAAGTATATGAGATATGTTATATATAAGGGAGGGAAGGCAGGCTAAGCTTGCATCTGTGATAACTGCTGTTGTGCTGTCTTCTAGCAACTGTAATATTTACAGTGCATAAGCTAAACTGCTGACACCTAATCTTGAAACTACAGGAGTCACAACTTGAGGTTTCAGTATCCCTCAGACATATTTGTAATAAAATACAATGCCTCTTCTTTTTTTCCCCCCTTTGTCCCCAACTAAGTTGCACAAACACCACTGTACCAGTGAGTAGTAAATGGAACAACCTTTTAGAGTAGCTGAGGAGAATACTTAACAGATTTGTATGTGGGGATTGTTAGTTTGTGGCAAAGAGAGCATTGATAGAATGAAATACCATATGGGAGCAAGAAATAAGGCAGACTTGCACTTCAGGCTAGAATGGGGTGAATAAATACAGAACTGAAGTAATGCCAATAGCTGCTACAAGCAGGAACTGTCAGGCTGGTGAGTGGTCTGAACTTAGAAGACTGCCTTTGCCTGCCCTTTGCAGTTAATGTAAAATATGCTGAAATTCACAGAATCCATTTTAAAGTCTTAGTGTAATTCACCATGTGAAACTTCAGAAGCAGCTGAAATACTGTTATCTGCTATTGAAGGCGACTGCAACAAGGATTCTTTTGTTCTTTGCATTCAGGTGCTTTTTGCAAAATCATCACAATCATCTTCACAGTCATGGCAGTATGTTTGTATAAGCCTCCCCCAGCCAGTGCAGTCATCTCACGAAAGGATTCAGAAATGGTGTCAGCCATACACACATAAGTCGGGAGCAAATGAGACCTTTCAAAAGCAGCCAATAAGTGCAACACTTGTACCAAAGTTTGTGTACTTAAATAAAATTTAGTTTGCCTAAATAAAGAGATCCTTTTTGATTCTTGAAGGACTAAATAAAAATATTTGTGAATGTGCATAGTGTTTTCTGACTTGCTAAGCATAATTTTTAGAATTCCATTGTGTACATCCAAAAAAGTGACACTTAAATTCTCAGTCTGATTTTAGATGTTTCACAACTTATTTGAAACAAGCTGGAATACTCAATTGAAGAAAAAAGAGAAAAATAACCTTGTAATGGGAGAAAGCAAGTAACTTGATATATTGAAGGGGAAATACGAACGTTTAAAATGGACTTATTTTAATGTGCACATAATCTGGGCTAGTGCCTTAGTTGGGGATTTTGACTGTAGATACACTTGGGGATGTGCAAGTATGGCTATGTTTTAAAGATATTTTTACATGTTATCTTCATGCCATAAATTCACTTGCTAGTATTGTAGAAAAACATGAACAGTTGTTACAGGATGGCTGAGTTTGCAACAGCAACGTATTTGTTAATTTAAGTGCCTGAGATTTTGTCTGTTATATATACAGAAAATCGCTGTCCAGGTGCTGTCTCTTAAGCACTGTTAACATTTCTGTATAAAATAAAACCTATTCTTTTACTGCTTTTGTGTATGCTCTGTCATTTTGAAGTGACCGAGTTCTAGGATTCTCAACTCCCAGTAATGCAGTGCTGAAAGATACCAAAGAATACGTATTATGTGTCCTGGGTTCAGCAGCAGCAGTCACTTTTCTCCTTCTCAGTAGCTGGTGCAGTGCTGTGTTTTTTACTTTCAGCCTCTGAACAATGCTGGTAACACCGATGTTTTTGGTTGTTGCTCAGTAATGTTTACTTTGATCAAGGACTTTTTCAGTCTCATGCTCTGCCAGTAAGGAGGGGCAGGGAAAGCTAAGAGGAAGCAGGGACAGGACACCTGAGCCAAACTAGCCAAAAGGGGTATTCCATACCACAGCACATCATGCCCAGTATATAAACTGAGGGGAGTTACCCAGAAGGCCCAGATTGCTGTTCGGTTGGTGTGTGGTCAGCAATTGTATTGTGCATCACTTGTGTTTGTTTTCCTTTATCCCTTTTATATTCTCTCCCCTTGTTATTTCCCTTATCATTAATTTTGGTGGTAGCAGTGGTAGTTTTGTATTGTACCTCTTCCTGGACTGTTCCTATCTCAGCCCATGGGGTTTACATTCTTTTGATTCTCCTTCCCATCCCCCCAGGGGCAGGAGGGAAGAAGGCAGGGAGGAGTGGGTGAGTGGCTGTATGGTTCTGAGTTACCGGGTGGGCTTAAATCATGATGGAGTTCAACCATCAAAATGTTGGAAAATATAGCTTTAGTTGTTCATTTTGACTTTCACATGGCATGCTATTAAAACTTTTATTTGAACAGCACAACAGATGTGCAAATTAGTCACTTTTACCAGGTACTAAACTGTATTGTCTGATACTGAAATATTCAGTATTGACTATAACTTTTTAATGAGCAAGGTATCCTTTGCACTTGCTTTACTGTGTTAATGTTAAAGTTACTGTGTTAAAATTCCTTTCTGTTGCAGTGGCTGTGCATGTCACTCATGTAATGCATGCATGCCCTTTTCATCTCATTACAGAGGCTGTACTCATTGACTCTACTAAGATTTTTAAACAAGTTCTGCAGCAAAGAATTATGGAATATGAGTCATGTTTCATCTATTCTTTAAATGCAGCTGTTAAACTTGGTAGAGATTAAGTATACAACTCAAGAAGAGGCTGCTCTATAACTATTTAGAGGATATTCCTATTCAGGAAATAAAGTGAAATAATCTACACCTGCTGAAAGCTCAAGACTTAATGGCTGTTGATACAGAGAAGGAAAGGGAAAAAATGCAACAACAGAGTTTATGGTTGCTCTATTAACTTGAATGTCTCCTGATAACGCAGTTTCCTGATAAATGGGCTCATAGCAAGATGGGTAACTTTCCTTGAAAGACCTACAAACTGATCTTCCATTAGGTTTGAGAATATGGGTTAAAAATCTCAATTCAGTTTTTCTAGTTTCTGATATGGTTTGTGCAGGATATAGCAAATCACTTAATCGTAGTAAAGACATGCAGTATGCTGGCTAAAATTTGCTTCTCTTGGTCTGTCTTAAGCTGTGAAACCGCAGACCACGATTTTTGCTGATTAACATAATCGTGCAGTTTACAATAATTGTGGGGTGGAGTAACAGGAACTTCATCTTTGAGAAAGTTACCAGCAGTCTTAGTTGCACTGGAGTGATTATTTAGGTGGGGAAGGAAGGAAGCATTGCTGTTGCAATTTATAGTCCAGCCTGCAGGTGACCATGTGGCTGAGAGCATGAAGTTAGAACTTAGCCTTGAAGAGGCTAAGTTTACCAGTTACTGGCTAAGTTGACCATTTTATGTCATAGCAATGTTAAAATAATAAATGCAGCAATGGATAGTGGAGGGCAGTAGATGTGTCAAAGGTTTTACTAAGGTCACCATCGCAGTCAAGCTGAGCAAGTGTGAGTTAGGTATTTTGACAAGGAGGGTGAATTAAAGATTGCCCAAATGAGTGAGCCCAGAGGGTCAAAGCACAAAGTCTTCTTTGAGTCATGTCACTAGGTACTATATCCAGCAGATCAATCCTGGGCCCAATCTAGTTCAATTTCTTCATTCATGAACTGAATGATGGATTAGAGGAGTGGCTGATATACCAGAGGGTTGTGGTGCCATTCAGAAGGACTTGGACAAGATGGAGAAATGGGCAAATGGGAACCTCATGAAGTTCACAAAAGGGGAAGTGCAAAGACCTGCTCCCAGGGACAAGTAACCCCATGTACCAATAACTTGCAGGAGGCCACCCAGCTGGAAAGCAGCTCTTCAGAGGAGACTCTTGGGTTCATGGTGGACAAGTTGATGGTAAAACATCAGTACACCCTTTCTGCAAAGCAGGCAAATAGCGTCCTGGGCTGCAGTACCGCCAGCAGACTGAGGGAGGTGATTCTTCCCCTCTACTCAGCACTTGTGAGTGCACAGCTGGAGTGCTCTTTCCAGTGCTGGCCTCTCTGGATAGATGCTACAGATTTACTGGAGGGATTGTGTTGCAGGGCTGCAAAGGTGATTGGCGGACTGCAATATCTTTGATACTGAGAAATCTGGGAAAGACATCTGGAGCAAAGAAGGCTCAGGTGGTGCTGAGCCTTGAAAAGAGGGAAGCCAGACCGTTCTTATTAATGCCCAGCCATCTGGACAAGAAGTAGTGGGCACAAACTGAAACACATGAAGTTCCCTCTGAATGTGAGAAAGTTTTTTTAGCTGCAAAGGTGGTTAAGCATTGGAATAGGCTGCCTGAGAAGTTGCAGTGTCACCGTTTTTGGAGACATGCAGAACCTTGCTTTACATGATTCTGGAATAATCTATTTTGGCTGACCTTCCTTGGGCAGGGGGTTTGGACTAGGTGATCTCAAGCTGTCCCTTCCAACCTAAGTGGTTTCTGTAAGATGCTCCTTAGTGGGGCCTTTATCCCATTCATTGTATGATCTGTAACTTCTTCACAGAATTTTAGAGGGGAAGACCTACTTTTCTTGCATAGTATCATTTTGTTTCTCCTCTTAGCTTTTGTTGTTTGGTTGGGTTTTGTTGGGTTTTTTTTGTTTTGTTTGGTTTTTTTTGTTTTTTTTTTTTTTTATTTTATTTTTGGTTATTGGTTAGCTAATACTGTGTATATGTCTCACTGTGTGATATTAGTTCTTTTCATGCTAGCAGTGATAAAACATATCAAACAGCAATTGACAGTCTTCTGTGATTTGTACAGTGAGCCAGTGTTTAAAGTGCGTGGACTATTAAATTCTTGGACTTGCAACTTTGAGGTTGTGCTACAGATTTGGGGTTTAAGAATAATTTCAGGTATTGTCCAAAATAAAGATTATTTAAAACTTTCTTCAAGTTGCATCTTCTAACTAGCATTATTATTTTTTGACTCATCCTAGTGCAAGTGAGACTGTCTAACTAAAATGTGTAGTTGAGTTATAGTTTCAAATCATCTGTGAGCCAGAAGCAAGCTTCTAAGAATATTGCTTTGCATAGCTAGCACAAATAAAAAGTTTATTGGAGCCTCTGCTCAGTAAATCTGTAGGAGTCTTACAAGGCAGTGACACTAATTAGCTGTTATAGTTGAGACTAAACTTCTGATATAAACTTTTTTTTTCTTTATTGTACTTTTCTCTCAAAACCAAAACTGTTTCTCTGTTCTGCAGAGAAAGGATGATAAGGTAATCTCAAGCTCTATTTCAACAGTTAAAATAAGCCAATTTGTATTTGGCCACAAATGAATAGCTTAACACCAACATTCACGTCAGTGGCAAAAGCCCATTTTTCCTGGCTTCATGAATACTGAGAAAGGGGAAAAAAATGAATTTATGGCTACCATACGTATTGATACCTGAAAGTGTAAAGTATACGTGCCTTGCTTACAGTGTTCCTTTGAACATGATTAGAGGTATCTGAACAAAATGACCTGAAATGTCATTGTAAACATTGTAGTTGTAAAAAAAGTAGACCCAAGTATGTCTGCTGATCTGTTATGGACAGAAAAAGGTTTTTAGGAATGCTGCAGCTTGCTGTTTTTACATGTTTGAAGTTCATTACTGAGGTGGTGACAGTGGGCCTTGAGCTGCTTAATGGTCTAAAGCATGTTAAAGATAGATCAGTGGTAGGAAAATTAATAAAAAGGCATCTTTCATGTCTGAAAATCTTTAAGTCTTGTTGGTTGAGTGGTATTTCAGTTTATCAGTAAAAAAGTGGGAAATAAATATGTAGTCTTTTGTTACAATAGCAGAACTTACACTTGTGATTTAGCGTATGATGGGGGGGTGTTATTTGTTTCTTGTTTGGTTGGTGGTCTGTTTTTTTTTTTTTTTTTTCCAGCAGATGGCTCTGTTTCTGCTGACATGAATTAGATCTATTTCACATTCTTTTTTGATGGGAGCATTACAGGTCTGTAGAATGCAGAGCAGAAAATATGCAGCTTTTGCAAAAAAATATTCTTTTAATGGAAGACTGACATCTTTTGTCTGTTTCTGCAATGCCGCTGATTTTTTTTTTTTCCTGGTGGTAAATACATGAATATGCTTGTTTATGGTTTCTTTACTTTTATGATGTATTTGTGCAGCACTCTATGCAAGTCTATTTTTGTATGGGTTCTTATGTTTCTTTTTCCCCAAACCCAGAAATTCCTAGGCAGCAATGGTCAGTTAGATTAGAGAAGCTTTACAAAAATGCAGAGGCAGCAAATTAATCTTAGTAGTAAATGATTCAAAAAGGCTGGAATGTGTTATTGATGTGCTGCTCCTGTAGCAAATGTACTCAGAATAGTGAGTCTGCTGTGCAGAGGAGTCTTATGAATTTGGGCTGCCTACTCCTGTGCATGCATTTCAAAATCTGTATAATGTGAGTGCTGGCAAAACACCCACTCCAGTCTACATAATTCTTTAGTAAATGCACAAAATTAAAGTCCCAGGGCTCATAAAGAGAATTATTTCCATCATTATTAATCTTTAAGCATTAATACTGAATATGTGATTTTTTACTGTGAATTTGAGCTCTTGAGGAGAGATGAAGTGTAAGTCAGGAAAATAAAATCCAAACTAAGTAAGGATATCGTCATGCCCTCCAACTTATTCAGGAATTTCTAACACATAAGGCTAACTTGAACCCTGTTTTGCCCTCAGTATTTTGGTCAGGGATTATCTTTAAAGGTGCAAAATTGAGGAAGTATTTAGCTTGTTTGGAATAAAAGCAAAATCATAAAGTAGGCTCATTTGGTCCAAAGACAGTGAAGGTTTTGCTATTTATTTAAGGCAACCAGGGTTCTTAGACAAATTGCAAGAAAACTATTTAATATTTGATGGACTTGCAATAAACCCAGCTGGAGGAAGTTGGTGTCACAAAATTGAAAAGGTTTGGTAACTTATAAACCTTGTAAGAAATGACTGAGCTGTGACAGAAATGCAAGCTGGAGAGAGGAATTCCATGCTTTTCCTACCTAGTCATCTTTTAAAAATGTCTCACTTGTCATGTTTTTAATTGGCTAGATATAGAAATTGGTTTCACAGATTAGGATTGCAAATTAATGCAAATCCACATCTTCACCTTTGTGCTCTGCTTTTCTCAGGCATCTGTTGCCGTTCGTTTGAATGGCAAACTGTCAGGCTACGCATAAAGAAGGCTCCAAAACACCTGCAATAAGTGAACTGAAGCTGTTCCAGCAAGATATTGGCAAATAAACATACTAAACCAGCTAAACCAGGAGATATGAAATGAGACAAAGGAAATGAGGGCTGAAAATATGTCACATGAAAGGAAATTCATGTAGGAGATGAAGAAGCTTACATTGCCATTGTATTTTGTTCTAGTCAAAGTGAATGACCTTCATTTGACATGCTTGTAAATCAGTTATTTGTGCCTGTGGGAACGCAAAGACATACAGTTTATGATTGCATAGGGGCATAACCTCCTGGGAAGCAATCCCTGGAAACAAATCTGGTACTGTTTGCAAATTACCATATGTAGTAGAATAGCTAGGAGAAAAGAAATGCATTATGTGCAATTTAAAGAACTTTAAGTTTCTGATGCTGTAAAAATGTTTTGCCCTCTTGTAAGGCTGTGTCTTTCATATGCAGATATGCTAGTCTAATTTTTGTGGTTTTTGGCTCTGGGTAATATGGCAATGTTTCTTTTCAAGTTAGCTGGGTTTGATATTAAAAAACATTCTCTTGAGCATTGGCTCTGCTTTTCTTTGGATGCCCCATCATTTACAACAACACTGCACTGAAGAATCTCTTTACTTTAAAAAAAAACAAGACAGATGTGACGTATTTATTCTTTTGTCAGTTCCCTTCTTGCTCAAGATTTTCTCTATGTTCTCCTTGAGAAATTTTTGGCAGTGAGTGATTCTGTACCAAACTTGACAAACAAAAACAACACAAAATGTAGAATTTCTAGAAAAGTTCATCGAACTTCATCAGAATGGATGCCTGAAGTTTCTTTAGTGCCATCCACTAAAGAAAATTATAACTCAGCCATCGTCCTTTTTAGAGCTAGAGGTCAGCTGGATGATTGCATGTAAATCTGGAGGAGTAACTGCTTCTTGAGATGGTCAGTGCGACAGAACTCGGAAGGCTGGAAGCTGTGCTCATGATGTAGGACAGATCCACAGGAAAATAGGCTTAGTTGATCCAAGCTCATCAGTCATCTGCTTTCCTTTCACTTAGGTACATCTTGATTACTTTCTGTGTGACCACATACCTCTCTGCTCTTGTCTTACTCCCTGAAAAAGAGAATTTTAAAACTTTTAAGAAGCAACTTTATTCTTTCAAAAGTATTTCTTAAGATGTGGGTAACAAAATGTTTTTTGGTTTAACATGCACTAACCAATACTGAAAGTAATACAGGCAATTATTTTTATATTTAGAAAGTTTCAAAATAACACAAATTTCAGGTTCATTTAAGTTTAATTCAGTCAGGGCTCGGTCTTCATAGAGGTATTAGTTTTACTAAGCATTTACTATTGAAGAGCTGTCTTGCACACCCTGTTCATTGGAACTAGATGTAAGAGGTCTTGCCTAGTGTTTTGATCCTACCGCTCTGTGTGGAAATATTTAACTTTAATCATGTGGACAGTTCCCTCAAAGAATCTGTGGATTTGAAACCAAGCAGGTGCATAAATGTTTGTAAGGAAAGGGATACAAGCAACTCTGAGCTACCAAGGCAGTGGATTCTACCATGAAATGGTTTTCTCCTGTTCATGCCTTCAGAAAAACATACGTTGTCATTTAAAGCATAAAGCTCATACGAAAGAGAAAGCTATTAAAAACAATTTAAAAAGCAATCAGATGTTATCAATTCAGTTCCTGTATAAGTCTTTCCTACTTTGTAGATCATCCTGTGTTTTTCAGTAGGACTTAGTACAACCTTTTGGGGCATTCCTGTTTTCTCAAATACCTCAGCTGTTATGGAAAGTCTACTTCAGAATCTTTGGAATTAAATTTTTTTTTATCAGTATATTTCAAAATGCAGTCTGTATTTCCTTATTTGCTAATAAGCTGAAGTATCTTGGACATTTTTTGAATAGTGAAGTTACAGTCCAGGGAGTAGTTAAGTAGGTATTTTGTTTAGCTTTCTCTTCATTTTTCAAGAATCTGAGGCTATGTATGTGGAGAGAACGAGAAAGTGCCTGTGCTTTGACAAGTTTAAAAATTTCCCATGTCTAAGTTTTCTTCCTGTTTATTAGTGAAAGTCAAGCATTAAGGCGCTGAAGAGGTCGAAATCTCTTAGCCCAGGTGGTGTAAGAAGACACTGTATAGTTTTTTTGTATGTTGTTACTTGGTCTCCCACGCAGCCTTTGAAGTGATTTACACAGTTGCCAAGGAACAGTCCTCAAAGTAGGTTCTGGGATATTGACTAAAGCAATAAAAGTTTCCCTGTATAATGCATCAGTCTGATTTTTTTTTTTTTTTTTTTTTTTTTTTCCCAGTGCATGCAAACAGAGAAAAACCCAGGTGAGATTATGTGTGAAAAGCAAATAATACATACTTTTCTGCATTTCCTGCCTTACACTCAAACAACTCAGTGTACAGTGGTCTACTGGAGGAAAAAATGCTATCCAAACATGCCACATAAAAAAACTTCAGAATGCAACAGCAATGTACCGGAAGACTAAGCAGGTAAGAATTCAGCCAATCAGTAGTAGATGCTAAGTGTTTTTATTTTCCTTTTTCCCCTTTGAACTTGTGCAGTGTGCATGCTGTGCTAAAGATGTGCTTGATTTAAAGTAATGTTGAAGCTTTTGTAAGTCAGTTCATCACCATGCTGTTCTAAAAGAATTGCTATAAGGTATGCATTTGGGATGATACCTATGTGTATGGAATTGTGTGGAATGCACAATGTTGTTAAACAGCAGTTCCACTTACTAAACTGCTGGAGCTTTGTACTCTTTGCTATGCATAGTTGTATGGTGGGTTTGGGGTTGAGGGGTTGATTTTTTTCTTTTTTTTTTTTTTTTTTTTTCTGGTTTGGATTTTTTGTGTTTTGTGCCTTCTTTTGCTTTGGTTTTGTGCAGTAGTGCTTGAGCAGGTAAGGAGGCTGTTGCTGGAGGCTGCATGCATTAATTGAGAAAAGTCTACTTTTTTCCTTCCACTTTTAATTAAAATAACAAACATAAAGCTGCTTGGAACAAAATAAGAACTTCTAAATGCTAAACTTCTGTAAAACTCAAAACCCACAATGAACAGCTGCTATGATCACTGTGTGAAGTATTTATGGAGATATCACTGCTGGGCGAGAAAGTGTATCACATAATAGGATGGTTTGATGTGGATGCTAAAGCCCTTAAGCTACAGAGCAACAGTTTGTTAACAATAAAATGTGATGGAAATCAGTGTAGACTGGATAGAATTTGATTTGGCAGAACATCTGTCCTGAACATTGGAAGTAAGTCATACCTTTGCAAGCTGCATACAATAGCCACGTAAAAAATGGAGAGTTGGAAACATACAAGCAAGTTTTAGCATGTTATTGTTTGATCAAAGTACTTAGCATTGATGAGGACAAAAGTTGTTCAATAGTAGAATACATACCAAACAAGAGGTATACTCCCAGGATAATATAGTGAATGAGCAGGGGAAAAGATCTATACACACTTCAATTAGGTATTTTTATATTCAGCTAGCTTCGTGCTGGTGGTTTTCCTACTCGGTAGAATATATTATTATATGCTATTTGTTAATGAGGCTTATTACACCATGATGTAAATTTCGGGAGAAACCATAGAAAGAAGAGATGGAATTGCTGCAGACATCGTACTGGAAAAAAACTTGTGTGATAGGTGGAGTGGGCATTCTATGTAGTACTTTGCATATATAAATTGCGTATTAATGTGCCTTTTGGAACTTAATCTTCAATTTCAGTGTTTGGGAGAGCTTTATGTTTTGTGCATTGTCTTATGATGGCCTTTGGTTTGGAAATAAGTGCAATTCAACATGCTATCCCTTGTGTACATAATTGGCAATACTAAAGTTGGTGTGAGCACAGTGGTTAAGTTTGCTTCTTTCTGAAGAATTAACAACCTAAACTAGACTGACAGAAGTGATCCATTTAATTCTTCCATTTGTTGGCTTGTGCAGGTGTTTTTTTTTTATATATTTAGACAGTCTCTGCAAGTAATATGGTTTATAAATCACTAGCAGAACCAGATGACCTGTGCTCAGTTGAGTATGACTCAATGTTGTCACTATGTGTTCTGTGGAAAAACTGAAGTCTTTTTATAGACATGGTGAAAGGGCTGTATATCATTTATAAGACTCTATTCTTTGAATAGATTCAAACTCACTTTGAATGGTGTTACATTTGCCTGTGGAGTCTGTAGCAGTTTGCATGGATTGCTCGGTGCATTCATTATATATTTTGTTGTCCTTCATTTTCATATTGAAATGAATAAAGCAGAAGGTGATGGTTGGCAGATTTATCTGGTAAATTCTTTTTTTTCTGCCATTATTTATGGCAGACAAAATATTTGCCTTTCATTTCAATTTTTACAAAGTAGCAGTATGTCACATACTCTTTATGGGGAAAATTAGAGATGGAGAGCTTTCATTACTTTTAGATTTAAAGAATCAAAATCATTGTGAAGTTGTGCTGGTTAAGTTTTTTAGTATTTGCCAATACAATAATGTCTTTTTAGTGTACTGAAAAAAATCACTCTAAGGTGGTAGGAGAACATGAGCATTGTTAGAAGGAGCCATGTGTTTCGTTATGGAGACACTTCAGAGTGTCCAGAGAAAGTTCTGCTTAAATTTTTGTGTCCTCAGCAGTCTGAATAATAAAGCAACTCAATGAGATGCCGGAAGGGAGTATTTATATGTCTACTGCAGTAAAATTTAGAGGTAACTGAGCTGCATTTTAAATACTGGAGGTAGAAGCTCCTGTATGGACTAATTTATTCAACACTTTAACTTTTATGCTTGTTCAGCCAACTTTAGGTGAGTAGAAGTCTTCAAAGTAGACATCCTCAGGGATCCTAAACTTCAACTTGCATTATAAAGCAGAGCTGCCTGTGATTCTTCTACCTGGCAAATAAGTATTTCTTTTGTCAAAGGGAACCATGTTTAGTTGTTCTTGAGTAAATAATTTCTTTTCAGAAAGGATATTAAGAGAGTAAGAGGACTTGAGATAGATAAATGGGGCACTGAAGTCCCCTTCTCCCCTTCCCCCATATGCTTCTAAATCATTGTGTTATCTGCACTGTAGTGATTACATCATCAAACAATAAAGTTATAAGCAGTTGCGGCTCTCTTACAATTATGATCTTAATGGGAGTTTATTTCTTCAAGCAGCAAATCCAATTGCTGAGATTAGCATACTGGTAACAGAAAATTAAAATGAAAGTAAAATTGTAACTGTCAGCATCTGATGCAGAGCAATACAGCAGTAACCATTAAATCTTATTGTTCTCTCTACAGACTGAAAGGGATGATGATGATGACTTTTTTGACATTTCCAATACAACCTTGTTGCAGAGTCTGCTTTTCAAAGAGTTATGTGCCTGTACAAAATACCCTTTTCCTTCTATGGTATTAGTCTTGAATTTGTGAGTTTAATTTTTTCTTTTTGACCAAAAGATATATGACTTTAATTAGTGTGATGTTAAATGCAAGTTAATAGGCTCTGCTGAAAGAAAAGGCATTGTAGCTCAGGCTTAGCACCATGCTAACATAATTTCATGGCTCCTCACACTTGGAGATCTGTGTCTACAAGCCTGGTACCTGCAGTCTCTTTGAGCAAGAAATACTGAATGATTCCGTACGTAAGTAAATATGCTGAACAGGAAAAGCTGAATATGCTCTGTCTGCTGCAAATTTTCTCACTTTTAGTATTTTTGCTATTTCAACTTCCATAAAAAAGAAAAAAGAGAAACAACTTTATTTTTAGGAGAAAACACAATGCATACAAATATGTACAATAATATGCATCGAAAAAGACAATAAAAAGAAACAATAACATGTCTGTAAAACAAGCATGTAAAGCATGATTGGAAATATGTTTCTGTGACAATGACATCTTGGTGCTCCATATTTGTTTTCTGTTGAAGCTCCCAATCAGATGTGCTCAATTAATAAGTCAAAGCAAGATTTTTTTAATAGCCCGCACAACATGCCCAGTGATTTATTTGAAATTCAAGCTGTGTTCATTCCATGTCCTACAACATATGAACAATCTGGGGTCAGAATTTCATTGACAATCCTGTTGATGCATTTTGCAAATGAATGTCTTTCTTTTCGTAGAACCATAGAATGTTTTGGGTTTGAAAGAACCTTAAGATCATCCAGTTCCAATGCCCCTGCCATGGGCAGGGATGTTCACAATAGACAGTGTCACCCAAGGATTGTGTGATTACAGAAGGAAATGAGGACTGGGAAGGAGCAGGAAGAGGAGGACCAAGGAAGGGAAGGGGACAGAGGGCTGTCCCAGCAGCAGGATGTCACCAACTGTAATACTTGGATCAAACTCCTGGTCCTGCAGCACTTCCAGCCTCCCAACGTGGATCCCCTGTAGGGGAATGACAATGAAGGAGAATCAGCAGCTTCTCCCTTGGCTCATGACTCTGAGTGTCAGGTAAGTGACACGAGTGTGGCTGGCCGTGGCCCAAAAATCCAAGAGGCAGGTGTCACAGACGGACATAACCAAAACCCTGCATGTGGCGAAGATGGCAACGCCACCTGCAACACTTGAGATGCCAGTGGCAGCAAAGCATCTCATGGGAGACAAGGACCCCAAGTACTGTATGGACGACATCAAATCGGGTGGGGGGATTGACCTGCTATAGTGCAGAACGTTCTGCAGAGGGATCTGGACCAGCTGAATCTATGGGCTGTGGCCAGTGGTATGAGGCAAAGTGCAGGGGCCTGAACTTGAGAGCTTCCTGGCCTGTGTCATCATTAGTGTGGCCAGCAGAAGCAGGGCCATGAGGTGCAGGAGGGGACAAGATGGGGCCCCTCTGTACCATGGCCGTCAGGCTGTCTGAGCATGTCAGGGGTGCTTTGGGCAGTGGCTGTGGGCTGCGGGTGGCCAGCCCTCTCCCCTGCCGGCCGTGGCAGCAGGCAGCAGCCACCTGTGGGGCTCAGCCCTGCCCTGGGCTGGCAGGGGAGCCCAAGTGACAGAGCTCAGGCAGCTGCGACACAGGCGCAAGGGACACTGTCTCACAGCCTCTCCTTGGCTTCTCTTGCAGATGGGCAGCCTGGGGCACCGAGTGGTGCTGCCCTGCTCCAGCGTGGCAATGCAGGTGCAGATGCTTCCTCTCCCACCAGTGTTGGCAATGACAGCCTGGCCACCAGCTCATTCAGAGAGACCCATGAGCAGCTACTGCAGGCGGCCAACTGTGGCAAGCAGCCAGGAGCCCTGCCAGCAGCCAGCGGCACGGGAGGACTACAGGGGCAAGAGCAAGAACAGACACAGTCCAGGCAGCCAAGAGCAGCAAGGCCCCTGACACTCAGCCCACACTGGGAGAGTGGGCAAGCACCTGCCAGCGATGCCGGCGATGGGTAGCAAGGGCAGCGTCAACACCAGGTTGCTGGGGCTACACCAGAAGGTGTTTCCACAGCATCTGCCCCTGCTGCCCAACAAGACCAACCCTCTGGGGCAGCCAAAAGGCAGCTGCCTGCCTGGAGTTGCAATGGAGAAACTGGCACTTCTCCCTCCAGGGGCACCAGCACGAGCTTCCCATGGTGTTGGCAAGCAGGAGGCCACAGCACAGGAACAGAGACAGGCACCTGCCCCACTGTGCGCCAGAGGATTCAAGCAGTTCTGCCGGTCACAGCCACTTGCAGGCAAAAGAAGCCTCTGCTCCCACCTGTAGCTGTGGCCCAGAAAACCAAGAAGAGGCAGGTGCCACAGAGAGACAACCAAGAGCCTGCATGTGGTGAAGGTGGCAACGCCATCTGCAACACTTGAGTCGCCACTGGCAGCACAGCATCACGGAGAGCACAGCAGAACCCTTGCCTCCCCGGCAGCGGACAAGGGGAAAGTTGCAGCTGCCGTGACAGAGTTCCCTGGGGCAGAGGCTGTGACACCTCCCCTTGACCCAGCAGCACACGAAAGATGTGCCACCTCTTCTCCCTTGCCTCAGGATGCTCAGCACCTGGTGACTGAGGCATGTGCGGTCAGCACTGCAGATACTGAGGTGCAGGAAGCAGGTGCCACCTCCCCGGGGTTGTATGCTGGTGCTCCCTGAGACAGAGGAGAGGAGAGCCAGACGGAATAGGCAGCTGGATGGCCCTGCGAAGCGGGAGATCCAACACAGACAGGTGAGTGCCAAGGAGAGGGTGGGACAGCAGAGGGGTATGAGCCTCCCCTTGTCTGGGTCCAGGTGCTGCACTGCTGAGCTGCAGCACACTCACCCCTTGCATCCCAGTTGCATATTTGCAGGAGGAAATGAGGACTGGGAAGGAGCAGGAAGAGGAAGACCAAGGAAGGGAAGGGGACAGAGAGCTGTCCCAGGTGCAGGATGTCTTAACTTTAATTGAAGAAACCGAAAAGCTACATTCCTTGTGCTTTAGTGTTTGAGTGTGAAGGAGGTGACATGGCATCGAAAGAGCTAAATGGATGATTCTTAATCACAGTTGGATTCTTGATCTTCTGCTAGTTAATGGCTGGCTGGGAGGAGTTAATGGTCCTCAGCTGCATCTTGGACCATTAAACACTGAGGAGATTATTTCTTAGCAGGTGTCTGCTCTTAAGTATTTTACTGTTACAAGCTAAACGTATTTTAATGTCTTCTGAAATGCTTGTGTTTTTTTCCCTGAATTTGATTTGCATATGGGATGTCATTGCCTGGTCTTAACTTTTTACTCGATACCACTTGAGTTGTCCGCAAGAAAGCCCCAAAATGAAAGTTCCTTCCAGTTTAAAAACTGAAGGAGCAAATACTCAAAAGTACTTTATTATTAGAATTGAATGAAATCCATTCTTTTTAATACAATTGTTCAAGAAAGAATTTCTGTCCTTCCCAGTGTGCTTTGGGTTAGCATAAGGACAGAAATAGTGATTACATGTAACCTCCACAATTTGTGTAGTGTAGGGTTTGTTGCATATTGGAAATGTAACTCCTTGGACTATGCACTGTACACATAAATGCACTCAATGTGTTATATTTTTTTTCCTTTACGTTCATCTTTTATTATCTGTTGTCAACTGCTGTGCAAATAAGATTGAGATGAGTGATCATGAAATCTTTGTATTGTCCCAAATCAATTGATGCACTTAATGTTAGAAAAGATGGGAATAGGGGCAAAGTCTTAGATTTATTAGTAAGTGTGTTCTGGAAAATTTCCACATAAAGCAAGTATCTTTAATATAGAGGTTTTATCTACTGGTCCTGGAAATTTCAAAATCTCTAGAAATTACCCATATATTGTTTGTTTGTTTGTGGGGTTTTTTTATTAGTTTTTTTTTTTTTTTTTAAACAATCCATATTACAATTTTAAAATCTTTGACCCTTCTCTTTGTATTAGTGTACAAGGTAGTATTCTACCCAATAATATTACAGTATGTCTAGTCATAGAAGAATTCATGATGAAGCACCTCCAATATTTCCCATTTTCCTATCAGTTTTGAAAATTATATGGCAAATGTAGTCCCTGACAGTCTTCTCATTGACTTGGTCTTTGTAGGAAAGCCAACCAAATTGTGGTTTTTACAGACAAAATGCAATAAAGCTACTTTCTAATGGAAGTTCTATGCTGAACTTGCTGTGTAAAGGTGTAAAAGTGCTACTAAATGATTCTATCCTGGCTGGGAGGGACGTATAGTAAAAGTAATTTCTTTTCTTTTACTGTAACATCTAAGAAACTGAACAGCAGAGTTACTTCAAATTAGAGAAAGTCTGTTCAGTGTAGTCTGCTTTTGTCTTATAGCTGATCTGAAACAGCTTATGAAAAAATATCCTGCTCTTTCTGGTTGAAGCTGAACATGGTATGCCTGGCTCAGTGTTCAAGTAGTAAAGCAAAATCTAGATAGAAGAAAATGGGAACTTTTTTTTTTTTTTTTTTCTGGGATGTCCCAGTTTGTTGGGCTGCTAAGCAAAATATTGATGAAGAAAGGCACATTTCTGTTGAAAGACAGCACTATAAGAATGAAGTTACTGCTCTTTTCTGGTGCCATAGATATAAAGGGAGGAATTACGCCAGTCACCAGAGAAAAGTCTTGTGGACTTACATTAAGTAGAAAACATTCAGAGGAAAAGAAGGCACATAGGTCACAAAACGGACCTGAAAGGTTGGAATGGCAAATCCAAGAACTGACCAGAATGGTGTTGTGCTTGGACCCCACTTGATCACGTTTCATCCCATTGTATCATAATATACCATACTATGCTATTTGAAGAAAAGAATTTATCAAGAAACCATAGTAGGTATTGCAATGTAGGGCTTGCAACTCCTTTCAAAGACATTTATTTCACTGCTGTGATCATGTTGTATCATTCATTTCCTTATTCTATCAGCATCCAACAGAAAAACAAAGCATTGTGTAAGGATGCTGCTTAATTATGTTGCAGAGCATGAAATTTAGGAAGCGCTAAAATGGCACTGCCAGAGATAATTCTATAGAAGATTTCAGTTGGAATATCTATATAACTTCAGGTTGTGATACCCTGGGTTGTGCAGAAAAATGCTTTTTATTTTCTGCAATGTGACTACTTATTAAATACAAGTACATGTGAATATGAGCTTAGAGCCTGAGGTTTCTTTTTACATTTTGTGCATTAATGAGTAAATTTTTTACAGGTCCGCGCACTTTAAACTTCAGCTTCCTCTTGGCATACATTTTTTGCTATCAATGACATTTTAAGGACAGTTTCCAAGATTTCTGAATAAAGAAATTAATGAAATACAAACACCTTTTTTTTGGTAGGGTAATTTTGATCTCTTTTCATTTTCATATTTTTAAGTAGATTATGACTACAGCACTGGAATTCATATTTATTCAGAAGGCCTGACTTCCTGAGAATAGAGTGCATCAAGGACATGTGGTATGTTGTATGAGAAACTGGTAAATTATGTTTTATGGAGCAGTTAATAGTGCAGAATGCTTTTACTTCATGCACAGTTTCTAATGGCTGATAATTTGCACTTTTGCTTGTGTATATGTGTACATAGGTATTAATACAGATAAATATATATTGCCAAGCAGCTCTTGCTGCTTTGACATCTTTATTGTGTGATATATTATCTCCTTGATGCTTCTCAGGATTTCAACTGCTAGATGGAGCAGGATATTAGGGTTCCCTGTGGTTAAGACAAGCTAAAGAGCAGAGTTTTGGAAGATATCATTACCACTTTATTTTTGACTTGCAAATCCAAAAGGACCAAGGTTTTCCCCCTGCCCATTGACTTCTGTGCTTCAGAAAGATGAGACATTTATTTTTTTATCATAATTGCATTATATTTCATTATAACTAAACAAATTATGGCACAGAGTTTTAACAAAAGTCCATCCATTTCCAAATGTTGTGTTGCTGGTCTGAAATGTCAATATCGGTAAAGTCATGTATTTTTTAAGTGGATTTAAAATGGTATTTGAAAACTCTTGCAGTAATTGAACTAGACTAAGTTTTGTCCTCGGAATTTTTGTTTGCTTGTATGTTTCTTTGTCAATACCTGCAACTTTTAGGTAGTGTTCACTCACTGGGAAAAATGCACTTTAGAGAAAATTAGTTCTGTTGAGAATAACCCTGCACAAACTATAATTTCTCACTTCCTGCAAGACAGGGATCAAGTACAAATGTCTTTTCCTTTGGTCATCTCTCTTTAGTTGAAAGTTTAGTTGAAAATGAAAATTTGTGTTGGTTTTTAAACACTTTATTCTACCAGTGTTACAAGACTTTAGATGTTCACCTGCTATTAGTAATCCCTTGATAACTCTAGTAATGTACTGGTAGAACTACCAGCTCAAAGTGTGATGTAGAAAGTATAAATAAAATTACCTTATTAACTCCTAAATAATTGGAACTAAGTCTTTAATATTTTGTATTTATGAAGAAATTTGCAAAGCAGCCTGAACTTCCGCTCTTCAGTTGCTAGTAGCAGCAGCTACAGCATATCTGTTTTGGGAAGAAGAGCTGTGCCACATTAGTTGTGGATATCTCTAATAAGGAAAATCTCAAAATGAAATTTTCATGTTCAGCCAAAACCAATAAACAGTGAATATTTACTGTTAATGGTTTGTCCATAATTTTCTTGCTGAAACAGTTTTTGTAGAGACTATTGGGGGAGTGACTTTAGAGTGACTATGACTACCTGAATAGGCTGAAATCTTATACAAATGCACAGAAGTAAATTATTTTTTTTAAAAAGTTTGTGATGTATGGTTTGTGTGTTTGTAAGTGTGTAAACTTTCCAGAAACAGGATTTATAATCTTATCACAATGTTTCACCTATCTGTAAACCTCAGAAGTTTCTAACATCTGGATGAGACATGCAAGGTTATTTCTTTGCATGTACTAAAATGTAAATAAATAAAGAAGTGCTGTGAGCAATTATTTTTATATTTAGAGGTAGATAAATTCCTACTGTCTTCATTACCAACTGATGACTAGACATCTGCTTCTCTCTTCTAGTAGTGTCTTCTGGGGTTCTCTAAAGAAATAAAAAGGTTGAGCTTCACAGTCAACAGTGTATGTTGAAATACCCTCCTACTGAAATAATAATGGGTATATGAAGATAATACTGACCTTACATTAAGGTGCAGTGACTCTCTTGAATGCACTCCAAACCTTAACAAGATGGCATGTCAGTTATATCCAGGGATCATATAAACTGCTGAATTTAAACACTGAACTGCCATTGAGATTAATCGGTGCAGAAACACCTGCTCAGTAAATAAGAACTTAAGCAGAGTCTAAATAACCTTTTTTTTAGCAGTGGTTCCTTGAAATTTTTCAAATACTTTGTAATTAAAATAAGAAAGCATGTGTTGGGAGAAATATTAATGCAGAACTACTAAACCTTGATTTTTTTTTTTTTTTTTTTTTTTTTTTTGAAAGCAGATGCTGGTGGTGGGCTGGATTTATGAACACACATCATAACAGTCTAATGCATTAGCTTAAAACACAGAGAATCTCTAGTGAAGCTAGATTGTACATATAGTAGAACGAAGGTATGCATCTGTAAATTACTTTGTACTCCTTACTATGGTAGTAAAATAGAAATGCAATAATGAAGCTGACTCTAATAGGTAGCACAGAAAGATATGCTGCCGGCAGCTGTCTTTGCTCCAAGCAGTCCATTTAGGCTATCTTGATATATAGCCATTACTGTGCTTCTCCTTGCAACTTTGCTGAACTGCTCTATAAACATCTTTACAGCATAAGTACTTACACATTTTAAGGGTAGTGGGCTACACTGTATGTCCACTAATATATAACTATTTAGGCTGTAGCACCAGTAATTGCATTTTATGAACTTTAAAGGCCCCACTGTCATTTAAATTAAAAGTAATTATTGCATCATTCAGGTTAGAAGTCTATAGATTACAGCTGTTATGGCTGGTAGGTTCCAGCTATGAGTATGTGGCTATTTTCTGAAACAGTAGCAGAACCACAATAACTTCTCCATATGATTAAGTCATGGATTGCTTTGCTGAATTCATGAACCAGATTCTCAGCCTCATTCAGCATAAACTTCCTGAAGGGTTTTAGGAAGAAGTGGTGATGTCTTTTCAGTGTCTTTGTCTAAGGAACCAAGGTCTTCAGGTTAGCAGAGCAACTGAGGTTCTCTCTTGTGTGTAAAGAAAATTGATTCTACTAAGCTCCCTCTCACCTTCTGTGTGGTACTAAGTGAGGACCACTGGCATGCTTTGTACTTTTTCTGTGTGCTATTTTCATCCTGGATACGGAATTTTTCCAAACAATCTTGATGATTCATTAGAATCTGTATGTTTTACTGTCATGGTTTAAAACCACTTGGCAAATCAGCCATGCAGCCCTTGCTCAATCTGCCCATTTTCTCCCCCACCCCCCCACAAGGGGTGAGGAGGAGGATCAAAAGAATGGAACTCCCAGAGGTTGAGATAAGAACAGTCCAGTAACTAAGGTATAACACAAACCACTGCTGCTACCACCAATAATAATAATGATAAGGGAAACAACACAGAAAGACAATATAACCGCTCACCACCTGCTGACTGATACCCAGCTGATCAAGCCGACCAAGTGATCTCCCTTCTGGGAAACTCCCCCCAGTTTACTTAGTGGGCATGATGTGCCATGGTAAGGAATACCTCTTTGGCTAGTTTGGGTCAGGTGTCCTGTCTCTACATCCTCTCAGCTTCGCCTTCTCCTTGGCAGAGTGTGAGGCTCAGGAAATCTTTGGTCAGACTAAACATTACTGAGCAGCAACTAGAAACATTGGTGTTATCAGCACTGTTCCCAGGCCGAAAGTCAAAACCACAGCACTGCACCAGCTACTAAGAGAGAAAAAATGACTGCTACTGCTGAACCCAGGACATCTACAGAGTGTTTTTTTTTTTCTATTTCGATGAAGCACAATCAAATACTAAGGGATGTTGTGGTCTATGCTGGAAATGGTGATGTATGATCCCCTCAAGGGCGAAGCTCCCTGGCCACTTGGTGGCTCCAAAGTCTTAGGATGTCAGACTAGGTGTTTTCACATCATAGAATAATAGAATACTTAGGGTTGGAAAAGACCTTGAGATCATCTAGTTCCAATGCCCCTGCCATGGCGAGGGACACCTCACACTAAACCATATCACCCAAGGCTATGTCCAACCTGGCCTTGAACACCACTGTCATGGGTTCAGCAGTAGCAGTCATTTTTCTCCTTCTTAGTAGTTGGTGCAGCACTGTGGTTTTGACTTGT
>JANRGW010013302.1:0-14879 GCA_024733675.1 Psilopsiagon aymara
AATGCAGGCAGATGTTGCATGGTGGCATTGAACCCTCTTAAGACCAGCTCCTGCATGCTAAGTACCTAAAGCAACGTGTTAGGATTGCTCACCTTGTGTCTGGAGTAACTTGGGCACATCATGTGCTAGGCAAGCTCACAGAGAAAAGTGCAAGCTGGGCACAGTGGTTAGTTGTCGAAGAATCCAGTAAGCCTGCTTCATTAAATGGAGCAGTGGGCTCCAAGCAGCAAGTCTGAGCACAGACGTCATTTTATCCATGTAAGGATTATCTGTAAAATAACTATGACTTACTGCCCAAATTTGATTTTGATTTAGAAGTCAAGCCCTCTATTCGCGTCTGCTGATTCACATTGCTTAGAGAAACCCAGGCACAGGGAATGATGTTAGAGACTGCTTGCCATTCCCTGTTTAAACATACATGCACTCCTACACATACAAAGACATTAGTGCTTTTCCATGGCACCTAGCACTCAGGAAGGTGGGAAAATGAGCATTCTTAAACCCATTACTTAAGCGTGTCGCCTGCCAAGGGTTCAAAGAAGTCAGATAGGCTAAACATATTACAATCACATTTTTCACTAGCTGTATTGTACAAACCATCGCCTCATGGCTCCCAGCTCAGTGGCATTTTGTTACAGTGTACCATGATAGCTACTGATAACTGCCAGGTTAATTGCTCAGGAGAGTCACAAGTTCTACTTGCAAGCACTAACACTGGAAAATAATTGGCAAAGCTGTGGGGTGGCTTTTCAAAGGGAAGCCTTTTAATGGATTCATGAATCAGGTGTGAGAAATCTCAAGAAGGAGCAGAAATGAACAACTGAGTGAAATCAGAGGAAATGGCTTTTCTGGAAAGTACAACTCAGAAAATGTGCAGAATTAAATAGAAGTTAGAAGGAGAATTCTTAAGGGAAGAACATGTGGAATTTTCTTTTTGACAAAGTCCATGCTAACACAGTCCTAAAGAAAAGACAATAAAAGAAAATAATCAAGATTAATTTCTTTTCAACATTCTAAAAATATTTGTGGTTAATTTGCTGTTCAGACTAACTAGGAAGAGTTTTACAGAGCAAAGAGCATCTCCCAGCCAAGTCCTGCTCCCTGCTGGAGGCAGCAATCCGACAACAAGGATATGTTCCCACACATATGTACCCCAAGCCAACCATCATGGGTAGCAGATGTTCAGGTGTTCAGTTTTCAAACCTTCCCTTCTGCTGGCTCCTACCACTGTGCCAGCAGCCTGGGGAGGCGAGAAGCAGAGAGCTGGTAGGCAGCATGTCAGAGACACAGGAGGGACCTTCCTAAAACCAAAATCAGCACTTCTCTGCGGTGGTTTCCTTTCTTAGGTGGTCAGCATTTTTAAAGGTTTGACCCTATTGTTTTCTACAGAACCAATTTCCTTTTCTCCTAAGCTTTTAAAACTTTTCTTATCTGTTTCCTATGCTATTTCAAGCAATTCCTGTTTCAAAGGCTGTTTATTCTGCTGACAGGTAGGCATCTGACAAGGTATTAATCTAGTATATTATAAACTATTCTGGGTACAACCACATTTACAGAGTTTTACATTAACAATGATTTCCTTCTCAAAAGTCTCCCAACCAGAGAGAAGGAATTATCTAGCATTGTTTCTAGAGGCAGTTAGTTTCCACGTTGGATCTTCCCCATGTTACATCTACTCCAGTATTTGGGCCTTCAGGTAACTACAAAAAAACAAGTGTGATGGATTGTGTTCCAATAATTGCCTGGTTGGTTTCCCATAATTTGCTGGGACTTGATGTAAAGTTAGTTGTAATGAACTATGTAACTGCAATAGTACTGAGACCATTTCCCACCAAAGCCAAATGGATATAGATTTATACAAGGTTAACCTAAAAAATTAAAAGTGTGCAATGCAGAGTGAGGAATAAAATAAAGACTACTTAGGAAGAAGTGCTTGGAAACTGAAAATGTATTAGGTAAGGTAAACAAAATATTGTATAAAAAGTCTACTTGAGGTTTGTTTGGTATGGAAGGGGCTGCCCAGGGAAGCTGTGAATGATCCATCACTGGCAGTGGTCAAGGCAAGGTTGTGCAGAGCCTTGGATGGCATGGTTTAGTGTGAGATGTCCCTGCCCACGGTAGGGGGATTGGAACTAGATGATCCTAAGGTCCTTTCCAACCCTAACTGTTCTATGATTCTATGATTTTTTGCCTTTATAGGCTTGGTCAACCTAACAGCATGCAGTTCATGTGGAACAAACTCATGTCTGGGTCTAGAAAGAGCAAGGTCCAAAATCAAAGCCCATTTTTTTTTCTTGGTTTGTGTTTTAGTATCATTGACAACATCAGTTTCATATCTATATTGCAATGTCATATTAGAGCAGTAAAGGAGCATTCCATTTACACAGTTCGCATTTTTAAGTGAACTGTTCATTGTAATGGAAGTGATTTTGCAGTTGATGTAAGAAAAGTAAAATGTGGTGAAGGTCGGGAGGAGGCTGAGACAAGACAGCTCTGTGCACATTATAGTTAAACCTAAGCCAAAAGCCTCCATTTGAATATTAGGACCTCTTTACATTCCAAAGCTTTGAGGAATAGCTAAAAATTCCTACATAAACCATCCTAAACTCTCCTTAGGGCATTACCGAACTCCATTTGAATTTCTGTAGTTCAAGTCTATCATCGCTGCTATGAACACAATGATAACCGACTTGAACTGGCACTGAAGTGATTTCCTCAGATCTGTGGCAGGCCTATATACACACGCATCTTAGCCTTCTCCTACTGGAGCTGCAGGAACCTCCTCAGTCAGGTTTCCCACTGCTCTGTGTCCAGTAAAAAAAGTATGTGGATTTTGCAACCCCACACAAAAATCAAGGAGATGAGCTTCTGCCTTTGTTATAAAGAGCTGCAAGTAACTTTTGAAAGCCATGTCAGCTTTGTACAAGGCCCCAGACTAAACAAAGCAGGAGTGCAAGTCCCGCTATGCTGTTGGTGATTGTGAAATGACACGAGGGAAGAGCAGCAAGGGAAGGTGAATGGGGAGCATTGTGGCAGGAGTGATGTACAGTTTGGGAAATCCCAGACTGAAGAACTGAGTTTGCCCCATTCAGCTTACCAAGAAATGTGGCAGGCTTTTGCTGCAGGGGAGGAGAAGAGTGGGGAATGAGACGTTGAGAAGAAATTTCACTGATGTACTGACTTTCATTGAATTACATCATTTCATTATATTCCATTCATATACCGAATTATATTATTATATTATATTAGTATATTATATTATTATATATTATTGTCTTGAATTATGTTATTATAGTGAATTGATTCTATTTTATTCATATATTGAATTACATCATTTCATTGATGTATTAATGAATGAAAGAAAATACTGGTTATTAAGAGCTCTGTAACAAAGAAAGAATTGTCCAAAGATAACAAATGGCTTGAAGTAAAGGCAGACTGATTGCTTACTAATGGTAACATGAACATGGGGAGACTGCTAAGAGTCCACCAACAGCCTACTTTTACTTCTTTATGACAACACTGGACACTTCTCTAGAGTAAATAACTCTGCCAGATACCAAAGAAGTTTTCATCAAAGCAAGTATTTTTGCCCTACAGAAGACAAAAATGTTAGAGTTCATGATAGATGAGGATTAAGACAAAAGCTTTAATGCTTCCTTCTGCATTAAAAAATATTGATTTCTGAGTAAATACATGAAGAACAGCCCATTTTCTTATGTTCACTGCAAAAGGCAAAAGAAGCTCAGCTATCATGCATGAGAAACTATACTGCAGCCAATGAAAATATCCAGAATAACTGTAAATCACAGTCAGGAGTTAGCAGATGGTGCATTTTAATACAGCAATGTGACCTGAAAGGAAAAGCTATAGGAAGCAGAATATTAACAAATGCTTTTTCTCTCCCATGCCATATCTCCCCTAATATTTGTTCACTGCAAGAATTAGAAGAAATCTCTTCTGCCTCATTTACTCTGTTTAGCCTTTTGCACAAAAGCTGCTCTGAGGTCTGTGAGAGCCATCATAAAGTCTGAGTAAAGGCTTGTGAATTTAGTAGGAGGGATGCTACTTATAAGTTTGGTCCTTTAAAATGTTTTTGAAACTTGGAAGATGCTACACCCATCCAAACACTGAAGTCCTATTAATGTACCAGTCCAGAGCACTGAGTGATGAAATGATAGCGGATGCCATGTTCACTGGTAAAGGGAATGACATGATTTGTGCTATCCCGAGGAGGGGTCACAGCAGAGGTCTTGCTAAGAGTGTGAGAAATGCAGCTATAATGTACCAACAGAGTGACATTACGGAAAATTAGGTTTTGTACAGTGGAAAAAGCAAGTATGAGAAGTGGCTATGGGAGCATTTGTAATTACTGGCCATTCTGCACTCATGGCTGAGGTGATGTCTGCAGCATGCTTTTTAGGAGTAGAGCAAAACACTGTGCACAAAAAAAATCAGCATTTCTGCATCCACACAGTAAGGGTCTGTGTGAATGACAACCATGGAATGGCTTGCACACTATTCATTTATACCCTAAACCACAAATTCTTAGGTCATCACGTACAAACACTTCCACGGTCTTCCAGCCTTCAGAGTGCCTGGAAGAGCTGTCCTCAATAGGTGGATACTGGGTGTGATGAAATGACACTGAGAAATGTGAGACAGACTATCACTGCAGTCCCACAGTTAGTCCCTGACAACACTCATTAACAGCACCAACACGGATATAGAGCATATTCAAAACACCAATTCCTTACATATAACACCCCAAGAGTAAACAACAACCATTGGTGCACGGCAGCAGGAAAATCAAACTCACTTCTATTTCTGAATAGTTTCCCCCATGAACGATAGAGCTTTACTGGACTCCAAACAGCAGCAAGGCCAATGGCGTTGCGCTGCGTCAGCTTGTGCTCTCTATAAACATGCCAATAGCCAGCTATTGTCATGAGCAGGGCTAGAGAAACGGCGATGTTAAGAATATATTGACACTCCTATCCACGTCTTTTCCTGCTTAAGTCTGTCAGGAGAGGGTAAGATGGGGAAAAGAAAGAAGTCAGTATTACGTACACCAAACCCAACGTTACACTTGAATCACTTCATCTGAACTATATATGTGGCTACACAAGGACTCGTACTGCACTCAAATTTTGTGTTGCATCTCTGTTGAAAACAAGTTTGGATTTAAATGCTATTCCAGATATGAAAAGGCATTTTATTGAACAAGCTCTAGCATCATTATTTCAATTATAAAAATAGTTAACTTTACGTAATGCATTACCAGACAGCAAAAACAGGTCCCAAGGCAAACACAGTATTTTCTCCTGTTCTGATGCCTGTTCTCTTTACCTTCCCTTCCATGTCATCTCTCCATTTTCCTTTCTCTGGCCCATCTCCTCCTTACCATTACCAAGCAATGGAAGTTAACAGCATAAGAGAAGGTCTCAGCCTCCCTTACTGTTGTCAGGCTGTGGCAGACCTGCAACAGCTGCCTGCTGGTGCTGGCAGAACTGATGCTTTGTAGGGGGAATGTTGTGCTTAAAAAGTCTCATGTACTGCTACACTAAAATTCAGTACCCAGATTACTGATAAATTAGCAGCAGGGGTAATCTCACAGCAGCATCTGAACTACCAAACAAGCAAAATACAAAACCTGAGCACATCAAAGTCCAAGATTCCTCTTGCAATGCCTGGGTAAAAAGCACAGAACTAACGTATTCCCATGGTGTATGTTTTAAAATCCATGTGGGCAAAGAAATTCATTCCTAAACTTCTTCTGCTGTGGACTTTTCCAGTAGGAAAAAGCAGCTTTGAATATCGATTCAGTGTTTGTGTTTGGAGGGGAACATCATTGAGAAGTACAACTTCACCTTATTACTGCTACAATAAATGCAAGAACCCTCGCCTTTCCTCTGGCTGAATAGCACCAAATCAATGTTCCCCAGGTAGAGATCTCAGTGATAGGCTTAGTTACGACATTCTTTTTTATTATTTCTTCCTTTGAGCCTTTCTGAGGAATGGAAATTACATCAGTGCATCAACCTGGATCGCTGTGCCTTAAATCAAACCTTTCTGCTCTGTATTCTCATTCGATGTGCGCAGTTTTATTTGACTGCCTGGGATTTTTAACTATGTTTCTGGAGAGCTCTCGTGACCTAAGCCACAGCTTCAACTTATTTTTACAGTAACAGCAAAGAGCCAAGTAAGAGGTGTGGCAGCTAAAAGATGTGTCATGTTCCAGACCAAAATATTCAGGGCCTGCAGCCTCTCTTATCAGAGAGGCAGCTTCCTGCCCTCCACGTGCTGATTCAGGTGGTGACATGGAAAAGCTCTGAACTGAATGATGTTCTCCAGGTGTTCTAAGCTGAGGGCAATGTCCCCATAAAAAATGTGGCTCTTTGCATTTCCAAGTGCATAAAAAACATGGGCATATTTAGTTTAAAGTAAGATGAAGGATGATGTATCATGAATTGCTGTTATATCACTAAGGAAACACATATATTCACTAGTTCCTAGCAGGTCTGCAAGGGCTATACAAAGGTCACATGGGGCAGAATTACTGTGGTTCAAATATGGATGTATCTGGAGTGGACACATCTATGAGAGCAAAGAAATACTGCAAACCAGTTTAGGAAATCAAATAAAGAAGGGGAAAAAAGCTGTAAAGTAACTGAAACTTCAAAGGAAATGTAGGCAGGGAAAATTTAATTACTCAGTTTAGAACATGACCAAGGCACTTCTGATTAATAGTCCTCCTTGGTGACACCTGCTGAGGGAAAGTTAATCAGTGTTAGAGGCCAGGATCTCGTTGCAGTATCACCCTCTGGAAGTCCAAAATACTCAAGGTGAATAACGGGGTAAGGTGCAGCACTGATTTGGGCTGTGGAGGAGGAGGGAATGACAGCACTGATTACTTATCCATAAATACCATGTCCTAAAAACATGATGAGTTTCCCTTATCAGCTCTCCTATCAAGCTACTAACAAGGTAAAGGCTAACAGCTTAGAAATCACAATGAGATTGTAACTCAAGGAGACGTGACAGCAGGTATCATTTTATGTTATTTCAAAATGGCTTTGGTTCCTTATCAGACTGTGCCCATCATCTGCCAACACAACTACGTTCATTGTTGAAAGAATGAAACAGTATTTCTTCCTAAGGTTGGCTATATTTTCATTACCCTGTTGCGTCAGCTCCTGAGCTTTGGCTAGTTGTTGCTTCTTAACTGAGAACATACATAAGAAATCTTTAAACCACGCCTCAAACAATCCTGAAATACTTCCCCTAAAGGCAACCTTCTCTAATGAAACTGCTAAGCGTGTGACTTCAGTCTCTGAAGGCAACCCTACCCTTCTGACAAGGCATGCTGTCCCAGGTGTTGACAGGTACATGTCATCCCTCTGACACAAGCACACAGGACAGTTTTGTATGGTAAGCACAAACTGCCAACCTTTTCCCCATTATAAGGGGATTGTATGTGTTATGTGTGGATTTTCAGTCAGTCCATGAGGTCAGCATGCCAGCTCCTAGCTTCCAGGATGAAATTATCACGGTAACTGCGCTGCTGACTTTGCAAATATATATTGCATACACACTGCTTTTTTTCACTTCTGCTCAAGACAGTTTATCTTATTTGCCCCGTACAATTAATCCTTGTGAATTAAAGAAAATTAATGAAGAAATAAACTCAGAAGCATAGTCCATTCAAATTCCTTAATTAAATTGAACACTACTAACTTAAACACCAGGCTTGCAGTTTAAGTTCTTAGTCTTTTACCCAGTATACCCAGTAATACCAATATCATGGGAAATGCTATATCTTTCTTCTTCCCGATGCTACAGTTCACGTGCCTCTAGAATACTGTGGTAAATGATATCTAGCAGAAACAGAGTGAGAAATGGCCTCTCATTCTCTTTGACATTATAAAGCACATTCAGATGGGAGCACATGGAAAAAAAAACCCAAACCCCCAAATTACACAGACACACACACACACACACACAAATCAAACAAATCAAAACACAGCCAATTTTTTCCTTTTTTTTTTTCCTCCTAAAACAGTTATTTGTTAGATAAAAAATGTGCCAGCAAGCCAGTGTAAGCTGAGGCAATATTTAAGTACACTTATTCTGGTATAAAGGCATGGCATACAAAAAAATGCTAATCTGAAATCTTTTAGATGAGCATTTCACAACTTCAGTCAAATTATTTGTGGCATTCATTTGTAAACATACTCTAATAAGCCAGCAGAATATGAGGCCAAGAAAAACACATTCCTGATTATTTGTTTGTCACTTTAAGTTACCCACACTTTTCCATACAGTATATTAAAACCCCCCAAAATTACAAGTTGGACCGCCTACGGGAATGGCTATGAAAACAGACTGTAAAACCTCAAGTATGTTGTAATGTTTTGCATATATACCCAACCTACACTGCAGTTAAAAATTACAGTGTGCTGGTAACTTGGTAAGACAATTCTGCAGGTAAGCAGAACTAAGCACTGAAAACACAAAGTAAAATACTAATTTTAAAAAACCCTCTAATTAAAAGATATCTGAATTTGCTACTTTTAAAAATGCACCATTCCGTCACCCAACTCCACTCCTTTTATATGCAATAAACAACAATGCTTTAATTAAGGTGTAGTACTCTTTGCTGGTTCAGATCATGAGGTTTTAGGCAACCTTTATTTCATCCTCCTCCCCAGCCCTCTGATATTGCTGTTTGTCTGCACTGTGGCTCTTGCACAAGATGCATCCTTTTTGGGTAGTGCTACCCCAGAAGACATGCACTAGCAGCACATGTATTGCACCAAATTGCAAACAGCTGCTCAGTACATGCAAGGCAGTCTGAATCAATAAAAACTGACAAAACCTGATATGTGGCACTCTCACTACTGTTTCACTCTAACAGGTACACTCTTCTCAGTGCATGCTACTAAATAATCTAGTCAGTATACCCATTTCAGAAACACTCACCACACGTTGTGAGACTCAGTAACTGTGGGTAGCAAAATTCCTGTTGAATTATTACAATAAAAGCATTCCAACTTTCAAGTCTGCCAGCTAACCAGTATCAACATTACAACTTCTTCTAGACAAAAGCTATTTCTGAAGGACAGAAGCAAGGACAATAATCAGGGATGTGTTAAGTTATAGCTACGTGTATTTGGAGGGTTGCAGAGCAGGGACTCAGTATTAGCATTACCTTTAAACTAGTTAAAGTTTGGCCACGGCTATGCCAGCTAGGATGCACTGGTGTGAATTACAGCACAAATTGACCGCACTTGACAGAGCTCCTGGGTATGGAGCATAGCTTGACTTGTGCCTACGCTACTGCCACTTCACTGCCTATGGTTTTTCAAGTTAGAGAAAGCCAACACATTTTACACACTTTTACCTCTGAAACACGATGCTGGTACCCCCAAATCTGAGAGGAAAGCAAAGACAGTTGGAAAAAGAAAAAGGCATGAGGACAGTAATGCCAGTCAAGAGAGGCAAAAAGGGCATGATGCAGAAGTAACTTTCTTCGTGTCCTAATCTTTGTAGTAAGAACATGTCAGTTAGGCAAAACCTGCAAATTTGCCTTCACTTGCAAAATCACGTGATTTTCACTTTTTAATTGACAGCATGTAAAACAGCCCTAGGACCAATACTAACTTAATTTGCCAATGATTTTTTACACTTACAGAGAGCTGAAAGGACTGCTTAAACCTGCAGCTGTTGGGATGCAGCTCCATCACAAGCACGTGAACATCGGCTTTGCCCGGAGTCTCTGCAAGTGTGGAAGAGTCTGTGCCGTATCCTCTAATAAGGAAACAAGGGGGTTTTACATGAGTGGGCTGGAAAATACCTGCTGTGAAAACAGTGTTCCTTTTTCCTTTGCCTTGCAATTGAAGCATTACCTCTTTACACATCCATTCAGCACAGCTGCAAAGAACACTTACCTAGCGCAGCTTGCTCTTTGGCACAGATTTCCTCTTCGCCTTGAATGAGAGTTCAGGAGTGGGTAGGTTCTATTGCCTTTCCATTCATGGGTGCAATCCAAGGGTATGATCCAAAAGATGTTCCTGTATAAAAGTCAGCTGCTGTCTGAAAAACAAAGCAATATAAAATGTTGAAGACTAAACTAACAGGAAAATATTCAACTGCACTATACACTCTCTTTGGGAGATGCCTAAAATAACCCCCCAAGCAACAAAATGCAGTTTTGCACGTTTGAAAAACTTACCCATCATTACAGCATTTGACCCCATCACTCGTCCAGAAGGCTGCCTCCCTTGGTACAGCCCTTCTGCCACAGGCAGCCTCCGAGCCTGAGGAAACGCGTTTGGAAAGGTCACCGCTGGAAAGCTAAGCTGGAGCAGAAAGTGCAGCTGCAATGACAGTAACGGACATTCATGTTTCAACTGGCACGAAATTCCAGCTGTACTTTTAATACAGTTTCAGTGAACGCTCTTGTTTCTTGATGAAAACCAGCCACCACCAACCTGCTGTTTCTCCACTGCCTTGATGTTTGACAGGAGAAAAAGACACCATGCTGAGCTACTTCCCAAGGATGAGATCTCTTACACAATTAGAGCTGACACCATTGTGAATTTAAAAAACAACTATAAATATAACCACCACAGAGGGGCCTGAACTTTTAATGGATATCAGAAACAGTAAAATTGTAATGGCAGACTGGGTAAATCCCATGTTAATCAGTGGGCAGACATTGGCATCCTTTGAAGTCAGTGGGAGTTACGCATGCCTTAACTTCTCCCTGAGAAGTTATGATTTTTTTACCTCTGAAAGAAATTTTGTATTCGTATCATTTAATAAAAGTGTTTCATTCCAAAAGCAATTTTAGTTGGTACCATATTGAACTGTAATTAAAGATTTATGATCCTATTAAAAGGGAATGTTGTAGTTAATCCTTAATAATAATGCGCTTCATAGAAGTTCAGTGTCGCACACAAAGCTGAGAGCAGTTGATGCATTCCACAAAGTATCTACTGTATTTTCCAAGCGTCAACAAAGAGTGCATCGCTACAGCCCTCCTTCAAATAACAATCTATACAACTGGAAGTAACCTACCAACTCCAGACATAGCTTGTCATTTATGACCTATGCATCTACACTGATGTTACCTTTTTCCCATCTTGATTTACACAATTAGCATACAGATAACCATACTGTATTTCATACAGCTCCATTGGGATGACAGTGCCAGAATTGGGGCTGGATTCAGCCTACAGCATGGTATCAGTATTACCTATGTAGATAACCCCCCAGTGACTCATTTAGCCGTGCAATGAGCTATTATTCAACATAAGCATGAGATAATCTGAAATCTGATATGATACATGAACCAAGAAAAAAGTACTTTCCTGCAAAAATAATGTAGTGTAACTGGCAAATTTAAACGCAAGAATTATCACAAGCCTTAACACTGAAAATGGGTATGTCCTTGGTTGCTTTTCTGTTATCGCAATTCACATACCATTTAATCTGTGAGAAACTCTGTGATTTAAGACAAAAAATACATGTATTTTTTTTAAATTCTCTTTTCAAATTCTCTTTTTTTACATAATTTCAAGGAAAAAACAAACCAGCTCTATCGGCCATATAAGAATCCAAAGTACCTCCTCCTTCATTTTCTGGTCATGCAAAGCTTGTCTTTAGCCTCAGCTGATGTCACGCAGGAGGTGATCCTGCCCCTCTACTCTGCTCTCCTGAGACCTCACTTGGAGTACTGTGTGCAGTTCCGGTGTCCTCAACATAAAAAGGACATGGAGCTGTTGGAGTAAATCCAGGAGAACATGAGGATGATCAGGGACCGGAGCATCTCCTGTATGAAGACAGGCTGAGAAAGTTGGGACTGTTCAGCCTGGAGAAGAGAAGGCTGCATGGAGACCTCATAGCAGCCTTCCAGTATCGGAAAGGGGGGGCTATAGGGATGCTGGGGAGGGACTCTTCATTAGGGACTGAAGTGACAGGACAAGGGGCAATGGGTTCAAACTTAAACAGGGGAAGTTAAGACTGGATATAAGAAAGAAGTTCTTTACTGTAAGGGTGGTGAGGCTCTGGAATGGGTTGCCCAGGGAAGTTGTGAATGCTTCATCTCTGGCGCTGTTCAAGGCCAGGTTGGACATAGCCTTGGGTGGCATGGTTTAGTGTGAGGTGTCCCTGTCCATGGCAGTGGGGTTGGAACTGGATGATCTTAAGGCCCTTTCCAACCCTAACTATTCTATGTTGGTTACAATCAGCTCTAAAAGCTTGTCTTGAAATTCAGCCAAAACTCCTGCAAACCACACAGGAACCAAAAATGGCCCATGTAAGAAGATAATACAAATACTGCAAATGACTTTTACAGTAACTGGTTATGCAAAGCTGTTTTGACCATTGTTCCACAAACAAAAACCACTGCGCTAATACGCCCTTAGGATATGCAAAGGGAAGTAGTTGTTGCATTTTGTTCAACTCCAGAAAAGAAACAATGCTAAATCATTGTAGTTATTGGCAACAAAATCACTGAGCTTACCACTGCGTAACTTACTTCTTAAACTTTTACTGTGCTTTAAGATACCTCAATACCCCTCAAATAATTCATAAACCACTTCTCTCCATTTGCATTTCTGAATTACTAGCAGTCACTAGAGTGACTTTTCTGCCCGCACTATGTGCCATTGCTGGTTTTAGGGTCTTGGGGAGGGTTTCTGCTGTGTCACTGACTGTAGCCAAAGTAATCATATAAACACAATGAGTCTTCGCACTGTTTTTCGCCCTCCCCCCCCCGCCCCCCCCACCTCACAGAGCTGAAAAGCTAAAGCCATTCCCTGCATTCACCCCTTGAGGACTTTCTGCTCCCTATTTTAGGATGAGACAATGGAAGAACCACCATGGCAACTGGTCCAACACTGGCACTTCCTTGCCCTAGGAAGTGATGCTAGAAGGGATAAGAGACTTCTGTAGAAATATTCACAGTGATTTGGATTGTGCCCTCCGTTCCCACTGTATTTTAGCTACACATGCATAGCAAAAAGTGGTGCTTGGTTCAGTTCACACGCATCCTCCCTGTCCTGAGACTCAGTCTTTAGCAACCACCAGTCCTTTGGCCCTATAGTAAGAAAGGAGTGAAGAATCCTTCCCTGTGTTTCATCTCACTCAGGAGGACACAGGATCCCAGGGTCAGCTAAAAACAAATGGTCGCTGCTGCTGGCTAACCATGAGTGCAATATAAATAAGGTGTCTGCCTAGGAATTCAAATGGTTTCTTTCCAACTTGCACTCGTTATTTGCTGTCCCTTCAGAGCAAATGTGAAGCTAAAATGGTATCTTAACAGCTGTTCAAAGGAAGTCATTTGAGGAATGTTGCTGACAATCTCAGCGTGGTATTTTCTTTACCCCATGGAAAATGATTCTGAAAGAGAAAAAATACTGCTTTGAAGTGGGAAAAGCTGCAGCAAGATGCTGCCTGTGTGAGAGGGACTCTGCTCTCCTACCTGCTGTATCTGGCTGAGGCATTCCTTTTGCAGCACAGCTCCCTCCAATGCCCTCTGAAGAGACTCACGAAATGGATGGTGCCTGCAGTAAAAGGCTTTGCGCAGATGACTCAATGCCTAATTCAAGTGCTGCAATGAGAGTATGTTATGGGGAACAATGTGCAAATATTTTTGTCTCTGTTTTCCTTTGCAGCTGCAGTTTTTTTCCTTATCTGCAGCGATCTTCCAGCCATTTTAGATTTTCTTCTCCCTTAACTGTGGAAAAAGCAGTATGTTTTGTCAGAGTTGTTCAAACATTACTTGGATGATACTCCCAAGCACTATCTAGATAGGCAAACCTGTCCTATGTAGTGTTTTAGCTTAAGATAATTGGTTCAGAGCAAAGGCCTGGCATGATATTTGTCTGTTTACAAACTATTAAGCCTCCTGAAGCTTCCTAAAATAGCCCCCTCCCCACCCAACTGATTCATTAATTGGATCAAAATTGTCTCAGAATTAAGGCACTTATTCAAATGGATGAAAAGGTATCTGAAACATGAAATCATCCTGCTTACGATACTGTACACTGGTATTTATACCTTAAACTTCTGTGAATACAGACCTTTCCATAAAGCTATGTCAAGAACCAATGCAGTGATTGACTCAGTCTAGAACCATGTCTTACATGACAGCCTGGAACATTACACGATGGCCTGGAACATGTCTTCAAGGGAAGATACAAGAAACAAACACTACTTCAAGTAGTGCTTTTATCTTGGAAAGTTCTTCTGTCCTCATTCTCATGATGCAAAAATGCCCCCTAATTCACCTGTGAACTGTTAAAAAATTAGATCCACAGAGGCTGGCTTAAGCCCCCAACTTCAGTCATGGCTTCTGGCAAACAGTTTTACATGCTAATTGCTTGTTATGTAAAAGAATTATTACTTTTGCTATCTTTCAATTAATCGCTTTCAGTGTAATTCTATATGCGTATCTAGCATTATTATAAAAAAGACATAAAATGGCATTTTCTGTCAGTAATTTCTTTGCTTCCCCTCCCCCCCCTTTTTTTCTTTCCCTTTTTATTGGTGGCTTGACTATATGTCGTTTTATTGTTTATAATGGAAAACAAACACCAACATTTTGTATAGAAGGCTAATTGCTTCTGTAACCTAACCCCCCATATACATTCTAAAGGGACATGACCAGAACTGCACTCTGTATCACAAGATCTACTGTACCACCGGAATATGATACAGATCTCACATACTGGGTATTACCCAATCACCTTGTGGAGTTCTTGGAAATTTTGCTCAGCCTTCTCTTTAATGAGATTTTCAAATGTTGCAACCCAATTATCTGTCCCATTTTCCACAGCCCACAAATATTAGGACAAAGCTGGGTGTCAGTT
>JANRGW010013303.1:0-20989 GCA_024733675.1 Psilopsiagon aymara
GTGAATGCTCCATCCCTGTCAGTGTTCAAGGCCAGGTTGGACAGAGCCTTGGGTGGCATGGTTTAGTGTGAGGTGTCACTGCCCATGGCAGGGGGTTGGAACTGGATGATCTTGAGGTTCTTTCCAACCCAAACCGTTCTATGGTGCACCAATCAAACTGTTACCTCCATAAGCCCTCAATGGGAGAGAATCTCGTGTCTTCTGCCTCA
This sequence comes from Psilopsiagon aymara, assembly GCA_024733675.1. NCBI lineage: Eukaryota > Metazoa > Chordata > Aves > Psittaciformes > Psittacidae > Psilopsiagon > Psilopsiagon aymara. Next base: position 210 of record JANRGW010013303.1, read on the forward strand.
CGTTCTTCAGGCAAAATTAGGCATATTAGCTCAAACCTTCCTTCACTGACAGGTGAAGATAACTCAGCAGTCTTTGCATGATCTGCATTATAGAGTGATCTCATGAACTATTCTAGCACCAGGGGAACAAGAGCTCAGTGGCAGATGACTGAGGGGGGAGGTAATGTCTTCAAGAGACACAACTCTTCTGCAAAATGAATTATGAAATTTGTGTGGGTGTCCTGAAAAATACCCATAACTTTTAGGTGTTGCTGCCAGATGAGAAGTCAGACATCATGAGAACAGCTAAAACTGATACCTTGTAAGGCAGTCAACATCACCAGAGTTACTTCAGTTGTCTTACTGTATCCCTTGTTCTTGAGATAACCCATCATACTAATGTCTGCTTGATGGGAGAGAGGAAAAGTGTTGTCCAGGTCAAAGCTAAATAACTGATCATCTTTTGTGAGCCTGTTCACATTTTTCTTATAGAGTTGCATGAATGACATGGAGCCACTATTTGCCTCTACTTATTGATGTGTAAAATATTGATAACACTTGAAATTAAGTCTCTCTTGGAAAGTTCACTGAGTGGTTGTGAAGTCACTGTGGAAATGTATGTTCTTGTTTGCACTACATACCAAGCATGAACACGACTTATTGTCTGTATCTCCTTTCTACCTGCTGCTGATTTATGTGACCAAATGAAACCATCAGCAATAAGAACGAACAATATAAGCTGTATTTTTCAGCTGGGTTGCAAACTGATTGCTACAGTGATAGAATGAACTTTATAAGACAGGGCAGATGTTTGAGCAGTGGAGACAGTGACTTGAGAATCAGAGTTGCCTACTAGGTGGAGGGAAGTAGAAGCAGGACTGGTTTTTGTTAGCTTGAATCCATTTTTGCCTGAATGTTTTGGTTTATTTTTCCTTTCACTTCCAGAATAAAGCAATTGCTACACCAGTTCAAGGAGTCTGGGACATGAGGAATAAACAGTTTCACACTGGAATTGAAATAAAGGTTTGGGCAATTGCATGCTTTGCTCCCCAGCGCCAGTGCACTGAAGTTCATCTGAAGTAAGTGTTTTTCATAAGATGGTGATTTTCTTATTTATTATGTGTGGAAATACCAAAATCTCACTTCTTTATGTTGCTAAATCGTTTAGTGGATGGCAATCAATCTTTAACAGTGTTTCTGAAGTTCTGTCTCGTGCCTTGAATGATGCCTCTATGATTTCAATGCTAACATCATGAAATCCTCCATATCAGACTTACCAAAAGCAATTCACACAATGCGTCAGGTTTTCTGACAGTGAGGCAGAGCTCAAGATTAGAGAACTGATGTAATGATAGGTGTTTATCACTAAGTATTTGCCAAGTGTGAAAGCTAACACGTGTGTTGACTTAGGTTCTTTCCTGCTTGTATGGCATAGATTTACTCCTGCAGAACTTGTTTAAAAGGAAAACCTTAAAAAGCAATCCAGCTGTTTACAACTTTCTACCTGTTAGTTTCTGTAACGTGCAAGTTGCTGCATTTGCGAGATGGGTAGGACTAGTTGTTTGGTTGGCTTTGAAGAGTTGGATGAAACTTCCAGATGTGGTTTCATCTCTTTTGGGTGGAACACGAAAGACAAGTTCGTTCATTCATTGGAACACATTCCATGTAACACCCATAACATGAATGTTAAAACTGACATCCTGGGGGAGTCTGGTCTAGTGGAAGGTGTCCCTGCCTGTGGCAAGGGGTTGGAACTGGGGGTTGATCTTTAAGGTCCCTTCCAATCCAAACCATTCCCTGAGTCTATGAAAATTAGGTTATCTCTGTTTCTGACCATTTCCATCAGAGGGTGACTTATATTTGCACCATCCTTGGAGAAGGTTCATCTTAATGTCCAGAGTACACCTTTTCAGTGGTATCCAGCAAGGTTTTCATGTGCATTATTACTGATGTTAGATCAATTCACTGAGACACAGTTGCTGGTAACTTCTGATGGCTGTTTCCTCAACAAAATAAAGGAGGAACTCCAGACAGTACCTCTTGGAAGTGTGGTAGAGCAGGCTATCCAAAGGATCATCACTGCAGTGTTTTGGCAAAAAGTAGCTTACGCTCTCTCTCACACAGAAAGATCAAAAAGGTGGAATTTGCTTTGGAAATGAAGTTTTTAGTGATGGCATCATTTATGATCTGTATTTCCTCATCTTCCCCTGTCTTTCCTTCAGGGACTGCATAGTCAATTAAAGATGCATTGGGGGAAATTCACTGCTTTTTGGACAGCTCACCTCTGCAAGTTTAACAGGGCCGTTCCATTAAAAATAAGAACAAAAATCAAGGTGGAATTTTGTTACCTGAGGATCTGATGTGTTCCTTTCCATCCCTTAGGTCCTTTACAGAGCAACTGAGGAAGATTTCCAGAGATGCGGGAATGCCAATCCAGGGGCAGCCGTGCTTCTGTAAATACGCCCAGGGAGCTGACAGTGTGGAGCCCATGTTCAGACATCTCAAGAACACTTACACGGGGTTGCAGCTCGTGGTAGTAATTTTGCCAGGAAAAACACCAGTCTATGGTAAGTGCAAATCCTCCATGTGTGTGTTTCAGACACAACTTCATGTGTGTATTTGTGCAGTATTTGAATGAGAGAAATTTATTTCTGTTTTAACTACATAAATTCCATTTAGGGAATGGGCTATAAATGATTTTTATTCTCCTCGTGCTGTGTGATGTTTTATATTAAGTCCTTAATTATTTTCATTAGTTTTGTCTATGCTTTTAATTTGCTCTTCCACCTTCTTCCTGTTGGCTGCTTTTGAGATGCAGTTTGTGAGGGAGAAAGCTAAACCAGGGCTTTGTGACACAGATTAAAGTGATACGTAGTGCATTAAAATACACTTTCTATAACTTGAGTGCTAAAAATTCCAAGTGATTAAAGAAATAATGACAAAGAAGGGTTAAGAACACGGGAAGTTTAGATTGGATATGAGGAAGATGTTCTTTACTGTAAGGGTGGTGAGGCACTGGAATGGTTGCCCAGGGAAGTTGTGAATGCTCCATCCCTGGCAGTGTTCAAGGCCAGGTTGGACAGAACCTTGGGTGACATGGTTTAGTGGGAGCTGTCCCTGCCCATGGCAGGGGGGTTGGAACTGGATGAGCTTATGGTCCTTTCCAACCCCAACTATTCTCTGATTCTAAGAATCATGTAGCCTTTAGAATATCTTTGCTTACTCATGCCATCACCCTTTGGCAGATGAAGTCGAGTGAAAGAGAAGAATTGTGTCAGTCACTTCCTTTTCAGTTTTTTAACTTTTGGGGGTGTGAGGGTCAGATGGTGAAAACTCAGCAACTTCAAGTGGTCTTTTTGGAGGCGAATTGACACTTTACTTAGCACATGCACATAGGTTTTATTATGTTTTAGATAAACCATGCATTTTGGTTTTCAGCTGGCTTTTATTATCGCAAGGTTGGTTGGTTTCCTATCTTGCCTTCCTCCTGCTTTCTCTTAGCTTGCCCGATTGCAGCACCATCTGCTGTTTTCTCCCATAGCTTAATGGACTGTCTCTTCTCTAATGGCTCAGATCTACCAAGCAGCTGCAGATTTGGTTTATCCCCTCCCTCACCAACTTAATACAATACAAAATAATTTCCTAACTTTCTTTTCCCAAGATTATCTCATCTAAAATGAAAAGAGATTTGCAAAGGAAGCTTCCTTGCAGAGCAGGTGGCTCATCTCTAGTTTCTTCAATAGAAATTCAGTGCAAAAGGGCGTTTTCACTTTTTGTGCTTGGCATTAAAAGGGGACTCTTTACTTAACCACTAAGAGGATGTGGTACCACTCGCGTGTGCTTTCCTTGTCATTATCCTTAATTGTAGTTCTTTCTGCCCCCTCTAATCATCTCTTTGTTTTCTCCCTGTGTTCTTCCATACTCCTGCTCTTCCTATATCCAGTCTTGTATTTTCTCCTCTCCTCACCCTGCTCCTCAGAAAGCCTCTTTCCATCTCCTGTTGCCAGAGGAGGGGCTGCATCTTTTCTAAGCTTGTCTTGGAGCCTAAGTGTCTTATGCGTATGGCTCTTTTAAAGCCTTTAAGTCTTAATTTTGTTGTTAACAACAGGATTTGTTTTGACCTTTTGAACAATACAGTTCTTAGTAAGTTCCTTTTGGAGCTTTTATGGGCCATTCTTTGGTGAACTGGACACTTTATGCAAGTGATGAACTGATAAACTGGTTGGCTGAATGTTACTCAGCAGTTTAATGTGAAGTTTGTGTTACTGGTCTGGTGTTTAAGAATGAAACAAGTGCTCATCATCCTAACGCTTTCCACATTACCAGCTCCATTGGCCAAAGGCTTTTTCATGCTGATAAGAGAACACTGTTACTCTAAAATTACAATTAGTCTAATTTAAAGAAAAATCATAGTTAAAATAAGCCAATGGTGCCTTTTAATTATATTAATATAATTACATAACATTAATTTAATTATATTAACACAGTGACTGTGCTGTTGGCAGGTGGAGCAGGAGAGAGGTTATTGAAGGCTGGGTTTGGGGGGGGTATGTCTCTCCTTGTTCCTTTAAGACCACTTTGCTAAATCTCTAGGTGTAGTTAATTGTCACAGAAGGTCTCTTGTGTTGTTTTCTTGCCATATGCAAATATTCATTGGTTGCAATTTGTTCTGCAGCGGAGGTGAAGCGTGTTGGTGACACCGTGCTGGGGATGGCTACACAGTGCGTCCAGATGAAAAACGTGCAAAGAACAACACCACAAACTCTGTCCAACCTTTGCTTGAAGATAAATGTCAAGTTAGGAGGTGTGAATAACATCCTACTGCCACAGGGAAGGTAAGCCAGCTGTCAGAGAGGAAGGGGGGATTGTAGGGTAAGGAGAACATAGGTCGCACTAGGATAACCGGGTATTTCATCTGTAGTCGTAGCACTGTAGTTTACTTGACTCCGAGGTTACGAAGACTGGAGAGGAGTACGTGTTCCAGTTGACATTTGTACTAAAAGTGTTATTTTAGTCTGACCATTGAAGTGTACAACTTCCATTTGAATGAAACGCTTGTGATGTTTTACTTGCCTTGAGTTTTCAGAAACAGATGGAGACCATCTTGAATACAGGTACCTTTTACTTTATAGTTTGGGGTCAAGATTCATTGTTTTGTTGTATGTCTTCACTTACATAGACATTTAAAAACCCAAAAGCTGGGAGCAGAAAACACTTAACTGGTTTCCAGGTCCAGTTTACCTTGCAATTTCTTTGTATTACATTGATAAGTCTTAGTTATACTATGTTCTATGAAGTTGCTTTGATAGTACTGAATTCCATATCTGACGTGTCACTGAAGTCCTGCATATAGTTGAGTGGGAGTGAAACATATATTCTTGTAAAAAAGAAGGGATCTTGCTGTTAAAGACTAAATCTGATTTGTGTATCATCTTAAATGTTCTTATACTGAAACTAAATAAAAGCTTTATTGAAAAATCAGCAACAAGAAATTCTAATGGAAGCATGAACAAAATATCAGCTTTTGTCTATGCAGGGTAGAGGAGCCATGCATAAAGAGGTATAAAGTTACTTGAATCAAAGTGAACAACTAGGTTTACATCAGTAAAAAGATGGCATTTTGCAATCAATGCATTTCAGTGAGTAGAGGGAGCTCAGGGTAGAATGAGCTGCATCGTTCTTAGGAGCCTGTTTTAAAGAAGTCAATGTTCTGTTTGGCCCAGATGAGCAAATTTTTACTTCAGTATACTTAGGTTCGACAGAAGGTGAAATGAAGAACTTAGGGAGGAAAAAGAAGAACATATTATCAGGAGGGATGTATATGCTGTTTGTTAAATTGTGTTTCTTGAGCTAAATGTACTCAGCCTGGGTTGTGTGCTTGCTGCAGACTCCTATTAAATAAAATCCTCATATTACAGAGCATGAATTTGAGAAAGGCACAGTGGGGTGTTTGGGTCTTTGGTTTTAGTTTTGTTTCTCAGGAAGGAGCTAAAGATACTGCTGAGAAACAAAATAGAAACACATACACATCATATAAGTAGTTTTATGCTTTTTCATGAACATGAGGCCTCCGGTAAGTGGTGTGTGCTCACAACAAGGTGGCCTGAAAGGTGACTTCTGTTCATTATACCAAGAAACTGCGTTTGTGAAAATAGAGTTAAGTAAAGGGGGGGGGGAAATGGCACCACTACGCACCACACCTGGGCATCCTGGAAAACGGCAGCATTGGGTGTTTAAAGCAGAACTCTGTTATTTTCTATTTGTTGAGGGGATGGGAACAGAACAGCTTTTTATTTCTATAATAGCATTGTGAGTTCCAGTGCCATAATTACCTTCAAATGCCGTTTTAGAGAAGGTCTCAAAACAGCTGAACCTACATCACCATCCCCACACACCCACATACACAGATTCTGCTAGCCTAAGATTTCTCATTTAAAATTGGTTTATTAAGGAATAGAGTTGTAGTCTTTTGGTGTTCTACTCATGATGCAGTGGTTGATATCTTAAAGGTTTGCTTGAAACTGTCAGAGAATCATAGGTTTGGGTTGGAAGGGACCTTAAAGCTCACCCGGTTGCAAACCCCTGCCATGGACAGGGACACATTCCTCCAGAGCAGGTTGCTCCAAGCCCCTCTGTCCAACCTGGCCTTGAGCACTGCCAGGGATGGGGCAGCCACAGCTTCTCTGGGCAAAGCATAGTTTTCTTCAGAATAATGTACTTTTAAGGTAATAGGTACAATATCAAGGCCTGTTTGGACGTGCCAATTGTTGTCTAATTCACTGCAAGGGTATAAAGTGCAATTTACCTGTTTATAATATGCTTTAGTAAGCATAAGCTTTGCTGCTTTTACAAGTTTCCTTTCTCTTTTATCAGACCACCAGTGTTTCAACAGCCCGTCATATTCCTTGGTGCAGATGTAACTCATCCTCCAGCTGGAGATGGAAAAAAGCCTTCCATTGCTGCAGTGAGTAAATTGTGTAATGATCTTTAACCTCCGCTCTGTCCTGCTGTTCATCTCCAGTGCATTTTATTGGTTTCAGTTCTTTTGTGGTCCATTTCTTCTCTCCAGTTATAGTGTTATAAATGACTTTTCTGCAGGAATCTAATGAAACTTGGGAGAACTTGCTCTAATACTAATTCCTTACATGTGTGTAGTAGCTTGTAAAATGCCTGGGCTGCTATTACACAGAGGAGCTTTTCTATTAGCTGCTATTTATCAGCAACAGTAATGAGTTGGTGCATGTTTAAATCTGCTTATTCAGCAGTTAAAAATATTAAGACTTTATCCATTACTGCTGAGGAACTGTAGTTGTGGGTGATTCAGGCTTCCTCATACCACAGAATGTGCAGTAATCTCTTGGAAATGCTGGGAATGAAAAGCTCTGGGGAATGGCCTTGACTATATGATGTTTAAACACCTGTAGTGGGTGTACTGCCTTATTGACTAATGAAGATGTTTGGTGACAGTTTGTGCAGTATCTTATCTGTGGTGGTAAATACACAAATAACTGTTTTAAAAGCCTTCCATTGGCAAGCAGTGTCTGCTTTAACTGACTTGCAGAGCGTGAATTTGGCTACATCTTTTCTAGGTCAACCGCTTAGTTTACAAGATACTGTTAGAAAGTGAGTGCAGCCACCTTCATGAAATACCTTTAATAAAGTGCTTTGAATGGTTTGATATTAAGCATGTTCTCCAACAGGTTGTAGGGAGCATGGATGCTCATCCTAACCGATACTGTGCCACTGTTCGAGTCCAGCAGCACCGCCAAGAAATCATCCAAGATTTGGCTGCCATGGTCAGGGAGCTGCTTATTCAGTTCTACAAATCAACTCGATTTAAACCAACTCGTATCATCTTCTACAGAGATGGTGTTTCCGAGGGGCAGTTTCAACAGGTTAGGTTTTTCTTCTGGAGATACCTATTGTGTAGTTTTCAGGTAGTAATGTAGTTTTATGTAGTTGGAGTTATGAAAATAAGTATACCCTCAACAAATCTGTTGCATTCTAACCAAGCAGAGCAGGGAAACTGCTTACGTATCTTTTCATGAGCTTTGTGTTTAATACTTTTCCCCTTTTAAATCATAGAATAATAAAATGGTATTTTCCTCTGCATTATTTCCCTTTGGAATGTTTTCCCTTTGAAATTCTTCCCTTTGCTAAATTACAAATGATCAAGTATACTTCTCACACTCAAGTTCAGTGTCTGTGGCCTGTCCAAGATACGTTAATCCAACTGTATCCCATGGAACTTGGACTGTTTTAAAATAAAAAGTATAAGCTGATTTTCCTGTTTTTTTTTAACCAGGATTGATAAATGGTGTATTTTCACATTGTCACTTTTAATTCATTCCTGATGAAATTCAACAGATACTTTCTTGTAATTCTTTTGCTTGCTAACAAGCACCGTATTTCATGAAATATTTTCCTATATGGGTTCAAACTGAAACAGAGAAAGTTCAGGTTGGATATAAGGAAAAAGTTCTTCACTGTGAGGGTGGTGAGGCACTGGCACAGGGTGCCCAAAGAAGTGGTGACTGCTCCATCCCCGGCAGTGTTCAAGGCCAGGCTGGACATAGCCTTGGGTGGCATGGTTTAATGGGAGGTGTCCCTGCCCATGGCAGGGGGTTGGAACTGGATGATCTTGAGGTCCTTTGCATCCCAAACCATTCCGTGATTCTGTAAACTTTGAAGATATTTGCATTCACTTCCCTTTCCTGTATCTTTTTATATAAACTTTGATACAGAATTTAGTCAATTTCTCAAAATCCAAGGAGAAAGCAGTAAAGATCACTTGGTAAACTTGAATTAATAACATAATCTTTTTATGAACTTTTGCTTATTCCCCCCCCCCTTATCATTGGTTTTCAGTGATTACTTTATAATTAACCCAAATCCCCAATAATGTCTTTAGTTTTATTGCCTTTCCCTTCTCCATTGTTACTGTGATGTCTGCAGTCCTGCCAGAGACTTCACAAAGCTGGGACAGATCATGCAGTTGAGCAATTCTGGATTGTATCCCTTGTGCTAGCCTGAAAAATAATGAGGCTGTTGTATATTCACCAGCCTAATTAAATGTTCATTTGTATTTGGCAGTTAAGAAGATTTTGACATACAGCTTATTAGTCCAAGCCTTGTGCTTGGAGCTGAATATGGAACCGGCTCTTTGCCTGGCTCAGGAAACTGGTGATTTAATTTGTTCTCATTAAGTGAAGAAATTAAGAGTTTGATGCTGCATGCTCTGACATCTCATTACTCTAGTGACAGTGACAAAGGAACATGATAAATAAGAGTCATCTGGAGATAAATAGGAGTAAGCTATAAGATAACTACCTTTCATATTTATCATACATCTTTGTGTTTGTGATTCAGGTCCTCCATCATGAGTTGCTGGCTATCAGAGAAGCATGCATTAAACTAGAAAAGGATTACCAGCCTGGAATTACATTCATAGTTGTGCAAAAAAGGCATCACACCAGACTCTTCTGTACAGATAAAAATGAACGGGTAAGTTCTAATTGGAACCAGCAAGTGTCCAGCAGGCAGCCAAGTTCCCTGGTACTTACTCCTTGTTTAGGCAGGAAGAGACTTGGCTGAAGAACTACATAATACAGTGGGTGAGCTCTTTTCACCTGGAGAGGAAAGCCTTCGCTTTGTGTCCCATATAATAAACTTGTAAGAAGCTTTTATGAACCATCAGCAGGATTTGCCTTTCAGCAACTCTGTCCAGCCTTTATGTTTATCAGAGTTTTCAGGCTTCTTTTCCTTTGTTTTACTGTCTGAAGATCCTCAAGGGTTGAGATTAAACTGAGTAGTGAAGGGTTTATAATGCAGATGTCTGCATCTGGAGTTGTAGGCACTCTTTGTTGCAAATGCAGATCTATGTAGTGTTTCCAATACTCTTTAAGGCACATTTCTTCTGATTCTAGAGCCAGTAAGTTCACTGGTTTGATTGCTCTTAACTAAGGAGTAACTCTTGGGTTACCAGCAGGCATAGACACCTGCACAGTAGACAAATTGTTAGGTAAGGTGAACCCGATACTTTCTTTTCCATTATTGCTGCCTTTACTGTATCCTAGGTGTCTGATGTCTCTGACAAGTGGAGTTTGTTTTGGTATCACCTTTGGTACCCATACATTATTTGTAGTACTGAGAATCTCAAATGGTTTCAAGAGTGTTTTTCAGCCGTTACCGTATCTGTCTGAAGTGCATGTAGAAATATTTGATTCCACCTTTCTGGGTGGAGAGGAGGTTCCTCAAGTCTAGGATGGAGTCATTGCTGTAAGTGAAGAGTTCCCAATGGAAAACCTCTTTTCACAGACAGGTTTTTTCAATGTTCTTCCTTCTGTCAGGCTTCTCCATGAACGTTTGAAGCCCAGCAGGATTCAAGGCAATAATAACTTTTAAGTGCTGCCATAAAGTGTTTTTTCTATTGCTAACATACTATGATAACAGTTGTTAAATTGATGTAAAGACTATTTTGAAGTTCCGCTTTAAGTACTTTACTAAGTAAAGTGGTTTTGAGGGACGAGGAGGCCTGTCTTACAACTGCGGATTGTCCTCTTCCAGGTATGAACAAGAGAAGTTAGAGGGGAATAACCTGTCCTGGGATGGGAAGAATTTGAGAAATGAGTTGCAGGAAATTACATTAACCAGAAAAGCTGATCTGTGGGTAACTTCTGAGAGGTTTTGGGGCTCTTTTTTCCCCTCCATAGTAAAGACTCCAGATTTTCAGTTGAGCACAGCTTCAGTTATTTCAGTTTTGCTCATTTTTTTCATGTTGCTTTTCACTGTTTTTGTTTTCTTGTGGTTTTTCCTTACTGTGTGGCTGAAAAGGAAAAACTCTGTGTTGCCTTACGGTCTTGGCATTTTCTGTTCACACAGGTTGGAAAAAGTGGAAACATTCCGGCTGGTACCACAGTGGACACAAAAATCACCCATCCATCAGAGTTTGACTTCTACCTGTGTAGTCACGCTGGTATTCAGGTACAGCATCTTGAGTGGGATGGTAACTTTCAAACACTGGTTGTTGGTGGTGTTTTCTGTGTTCTTTGCACAGGAGACAAAGGGTACAACTTCCATGTGTGTGTTTCAGCTTTTCTTCTGTGCCTTCTGCAGCGCTCCTCTGTTATGATTAAAGTCTAACAGAAGCAATGAAACTAAGCAGTTTCAAAGCATACCCTGTGCATGCAGTTTATTGTGCTTCTCTCCTGTCTGTATACTGCTTTGAATGGTCGGAAGTAGTTGGACTATTTTGCACAACTGCCTCTTGCATTAAAATCACTTGAAATGTGCATCCAGTTCCTAGGTAACAACTAAAACATTTAGATAGCACCACTGTAATTTCACATTTTCCTTGTGATTTCTTCTTCCCAGTCAAAAACAGAAGCTATTAAACAGCAACAGTACTGAATATGCTTTTATCCAGAGTATTAAAATTTGACTGGCATCAGGGTCCCAAGTCAGATTGCTGTGAGCTGTTAATGTTTTGCCTAAAGATACTTTATATGATGGCTTTTTGTCCCAGTTGAGTTTTGCAAGACGAAAGCTCAGTTCCATAACGCCACTTGATTTCAGTAACAGGGATAAATCCTAGAAAATGCAATCCTATCTAGAAATGCAAAGGGCTCAGTTCTGTGGGGGGCAAGGAGGGAGGTTGTTTGCCTTTTTAAAGCAAAACTTTGCTGAAGGATGTGGAATTGCTCGCACATGATTCTTGAGGAAGGGTCTGGTTTTACTGCAGTTGTCCTGCAGAGGTGGGAATTTAAAGAGCTGTGTTTGAAATGCTGCCATCCTGTGTGTGATCTGCCTTCAGGGAACAAGCAGACCTTCTCATTACCACGTCCTCTGGGATGACAATCGTTTCTCTTCAGATGAACTGCAGATTCTCACCTATCAGCTGTGCCACACATATGTACGTTGTACCCGTTCTGTTTCCATCCCTGCACCAGCATATTATGCTCATCTGGTTGCCTTCAGAGCCAGGTATCATCTGGTGGATAAAGAACACGACAGGTAAGTTACATAGTTTTGAATTATAACAGAGTTGGAAAGGAAGCAGGAAGGAGGTGGGCTTGTTATTTCTGGGGTCAGTAGTATCCTCAGTTAGCAGTTCGAGGGTAGATTTGGTCTTACCCCTGAATGATAACTGTGGAAAAATGCAAATGTTCCATTTGCTTCTGTGCTTCTTCTGCTTTCAGAACCTCAGTGGTGGTTTTAGGTCAGTTAACTTGTGACCATTCTATTCAGAACAAATGAATGAAACACCACCACATGCAAGGACAGGCAGATTAAAAGGGTTTCTCTTCCCCTCCAACCTTTTTGTTCCACCTCCCCCACCCCCCATTCTCTTGCAGTGCTGAAGGAAGCCACACCTCCGGTCAGAGTAATGGCAGAGATCATCAAGCACTTGCTAAAGCAGTTCAAGTTCACCAGGACACGTTGCGCACTATGTACTTTGCTTGACATGTTTTAATGTTTAGCAACTCAGTACAGTACAAGAGTTGGATTCACATGAGACCAGCTGCACTTAGACCAACAGTTGCCCAAGCTACAGTGACAGCCAGCAATGGGTGATGCATCTGAATTCTTTTCCTTTCCCATTTACAAGCAAGCCTTCCATCCAGAATTTCAGCCTGGATTATGAACTGCATTCTTGTATCAAACTCCACTATTGTTAGCAATGTGGTTTGCCAAAAGTCTCTAAGCTGCTTGCTATAGAACAGACCCTTATTTTATAATTCAATCAAGAGCTGTGATCTCAGGGCTTAGGGAAAAAAGCAAAAAACCAACCCCAAACTCCTCATTCAGTTTGCTATTCATTGAATTACTTTCAATAATTTGCAAAGAGCTAATTCATGCTCAAGTTTGGGCTCAAATACCGTGAATTAGCTTTTAATACAAAGGAAAGCAAAGCATTTTTTGGACTGTTGATGAAGCCTTGCTTATTCTGGATGCGTTCACAGAATAGTTATTTTCACAAGAAAAGAGTGACAAACCCCTGGTTTTCCACTGTCGTACAAAGATCTGCTCTGTGTGTCTAAGGGCAAATGTATTTTCTGAAGCTTGTTCTTGAATGTTTTTTATTGTGCTGCATTCGAAAAAGTTTTTCATAGACTTAAAGAAGAATTTTAAAGCAAAGACTGAACTCGTACCTAAGCTTTTCATAGGTCCACTTGGATTGGCAAAAGACAATGTGCCATTGAAAACCTGATTTGTAAAGAGTTTTTTAGAATCACACTGACAGCTAACTTTAGGGTTTGTCATCAGGACTGTGACACTTACCTTTCCAAAGTCTCTAAAGAATACGGGTCTATGGTGAGAAATACAGTACAATCCTTTTTCACTGTTGTTTGAGTTAATGTAAATTTTATATATGTTTCACAGTATTAATGTGATAGACTAGATGCTATTATTTATTTTTATTTACTAAGGAGTGCTCATTATACTTCTGTTAACATATCAAGAATGCTTTGGATTTAGAAATGAAAACCTTATCATGGGGACATTACTCTTCAAATGTAAAAATATGCAATCGACTTTGGGAGAGTTGAGAGATCCAGGCAGTGTACATTGTGTAGCTCGTGTCTCGTAGAAAGGCTTTTTAAGCGTGCACACAACACAGCATGTTGTACCTGTGCAGTTCAGAGACGCACACAAGACCACCATTCTACATTCATTCAAGCACAAACCAATTGTATTTTATTTATGTGTTGAATATTGGTGAAGCAGGAGCTCTGGTAGAGGAGAGTGGCTCACTGTGATTGAGACGGAAGTCAGTATCTATGCAGTAAAGAGAAATCTTAGGAAGCTGAAGTTTACTTATGAAGGGAGGTGAAACTCTCTTCGTTATGCATAAGGTCAATAGTAAATGTGAGAGTTTTGCCGTTCTCTTAGGAGAAGCATTAATTGAAACTGATCATTGTTAGACAAACACTTCTGTTAGTTTGCACACTGGATTCATAACAAACCATAATACATATGTAAACCATTGCACTAACGATGATGCCGCAAGCAGAAAATGGATGAAGCCCAAGGAACTTGTTTATGCTGACTTGATTATGTTTATATTGTTAGATAACTGAGGTAACATGCTATGAGGCAGGTTTTACATGTGTCATTTTCTTCCACCTATCCGTTTTGCTTCACCTTTTTCCTCCTCTCTCAACAGATGCTCAGTCACTGTTTTGAGTATATTTACCTCTAGCCACTCGAACGGGCAAGTAGCTTTAACCAGTACAGAGCTCTGTGCCATACAGCAGATAAACTCTAACCAGCTCCTGTTGAATAAGCTACAAAATGCCCAACCTTTGCTGCATAGAGTTTTAGGTACATAACTTTGTGCAAGATCAGATCTTCACCTTGTGTGTTGGTTGTCAGTGTTGTTTAGGTGAAATAACATTGTAAAACCTATTAATAGATTTATTGTGTCATTCTAACTTGGTGATTAGGCTGCTGGGTCAGATTTTCTTCTTGGTCATAGTTATGTAAATCCAGGTTTTAAATGTAAATCCAGCATCTAAATGCTGGTATAACAGAAAGCAAATTGCAGGTCCCATTGTCTTTCTGTGTTCCAGCCTTTCCATGGTGGATATGTTGCACTTCCCTGTGCGCTTGCTTGAGAGGTTTCATACTTCAGTGAAGATTTTAATTTGGCAGAGTTTTATATAAGAATTATTTTTTTATATGAATTATTCTTAACGAATAGGAAAAAATTCAACTCTTTTAAGACATCGATTAGTTTATTTGATGTTCATTATGCAGAGACCTCTTGGATGTGAAATTCATTCTCCTCTGCCCTCTCTGTGCAGATCTGGAGTAGTAAATGACTTCTGCAGGTGGCCAGATGGGGCGAGGAGGGCAGAATCTGTCTTGACCTCCTATCTTATCTCTCAAGCAGACTGTGGGCTTCACTGCATCCTCTTCAGGATGCAGCCCTTGGGCTGGGATACTTGGTGCAGCTCCTTGTTGTCAGAAAAGAAGCATCAGGCAGACACTTGATCTGAGAGTGGCCGTTGTCTGTGTATGCTCTTGGAAACAACAAATTTTATGTAGCTTTCCTTCCCTGAGCATGAAGAACTTGGGATGGTTCTATGCATTTCAGGCTAAGCACATTTTTACATTTTACAATCTTTTTAATCCTCTAATATTGTAAATCTTTATGGCTTGATTTCCCCCTCCTTTCCCGTCTCCTCCTTCCCCTGCAAGTGGTGAATTAGTGGATAATTTAAAGCCTTTTTCTAAAAACATACTGATGAAGTTTCTACTTTGAAAAATAGAGTGTGCTTGAAGTCCAGCAGCACCCTTTTGGGGAATGTTTTTAGTATAAATTACGTATTCAGAACTGTCTCCTGCCAAAAAACCCTACCAAAACACCTAAACCCATGCTCTTAGGGTCTTTTTGTTTCTTACCTCCCATGTGTCTTGTAAGAACAGCAATATCTCAGGTAAACACAAAGCTCAAGATGTCTCTATCTCACACACATTCCTGCTCTTGAAGTCACAGTTGAGGTAGACAGTTATAACCACTAAGTCACTATGCAGCTCAGGTCAGCAGTAGCCAAAAGTGTGTTACCCTCTGGCAGTTGGGGTTTTAATCATCCACTGCATGACTTCCATTGCAAGAGAGTGCTGAGCAGGACCTCATCCCTTGCCTCCTCCTGCTCTTTATGTTCCTGGCAATGACCTCGTCCTTGAATTCAGCCATTGCTGCATGTTCTCCTGGTGCTTGGAAGTGACAAAACCACCTTATTTCCCATGCAGGCACCAGGAGTGTGATGGATAAACTGATCACTGCCAGTCCCGTGCTATTCCTTTAGTTTTAAAGGGGTGTGCTTGAGAGGTGAACTGAGTGCCTGCTGTGGATTTAGTTTTCCCTGGTTTTGTTTTTATGGAAAGGGTAACGCTGTTGAAACAAAACATATTCCAAGATTGAAAGTTGGTTGTAGAATCCGTGTGTTCAGAGAGGCTCAGACTTGGCTGGATGGGTCCTGGCATTGACTCAAAGGACCTGCTTTGGGCACAGGGCTGGACCAGGCATCTCCAAAGAGCCTTTCTGAAGCATGGGGTTCTGTGGCAAGAACGGCTTCTTTGTGGGAGGTGAAAAATAGTATCAACAAGCATAAAATAATTAAAAATTGTCCCTTCTTTATATTATGTACAAAATATCACACAATTGTTTGCTTGGGTTTGGAACTTTCTGCTCCTGTGGCTGAACAGAATAATGTGTCACTTCACCTCTTGTAGCACCGGGAAACAGCTGAGTTGATCTTTAGGAGGAAATGTCCTGTTGTGAAATGCTGAAAGTAGGTGGATTTGCCTCTGTGATTATGAGTTTGGCATTCAGGATAGCCCTATGCAATCTTAACACTTCTAGTGTGTGTCTGTGCACTGATGTATGGTGCGAGATCACTTGTTCTTATTAGAAGGCCTTGTTCTGGCTTGGTTTGGACTGTTTCAGCAGTCATATCTGGCTTGCTGAATCACAATCAATGATCTTCCATCTTACAGAAGCTTTGGCACATGATCTGTTGGGTTTTGGGTGAGTTTGGTGCAGTTGTCATAGGGAAAGGTGTGTCTTAATCTGCTGGAGCCAGTGTGGAGAATTTACAGGGAATTTATGCTTAAAACAAGAAATCCTAATGAATACTTCCATAAGCCATAACAAGTACTTCATCCAGGGCCCCAGGCGATGTGTCCTGATTGTAAAAGCAAAAAGGCTGTGAAGGTTTAATGTCAATTCTGACTCTCAGTAACTCCTGTGGCTCTTGTCCATTTAAAACTTGTCTTGGTCACATCTTAGTGGATCACTTGTATGAGCAAGACAAAGAGGTCGTATCTCCAAAAGGATTTTGACATTTCAGCTCCTGAAGGGTAGATTCTTGTGTGCCCATGTTACCCTCTGAAAAGATGGAGGTTTCTAATTGATTTAAGAGGCTTCTGAAGCTTTTATCTTGAGTCAGACGTACCTGCACAAAGGCTTTATGTTCAACAGAAGATCAGGAGGGCTTTGCACCCTGCTGCCATTGCTGCTGTCCTTACTGCAGCAGTAGGGTCCTCGCATACAGTGGTCATTGGCATCTTGCCTGTAGAACCCCCAACATTTCTTATGCCAGCGAATCTCTGGAATGTAACTGAGAGCAAGGGCAGGAGGAAGGTCTGGGTTAACATCCGCCAGCCAAATAGAATGGATTAGTGTAGGGGGTTTCTAGTGTACCTGCAGATCGTTTCTTTTTGAGGAAGAACGTTGGTATTCGAAGCGAGAACAGGTTGTTTCATACGTATTCAAGACCACACGTCCTAGAAACGCAGCACTGGGACCTTTGGAGGTTGAGATGGACGCACTTGCCTCTTGATGGAACCAAGTTGAGCATCTGGTACATAAATAACCCAAAGGGACTTTTTTGAAGAGCTCTTTTACACATTAACTAAAGGAATGTAAGGGAAGTTCTCAGTATTTTTCACACTTGATACCAGTGTAATAAAATCGCATTCTTTCCCTAGTTTTTAATACTTTTCTCCTACAGTAGCATCTCTTCTTGTGTATTGGTCCTGCCTGTGGCCGTCTGAATTTCTAATGCGGGGCAGGACATTGTTTTATGACTTTTCTATTACATTTGGTAACATGCTTCTTGATGCAGTCTTTTGTGAGGAAAACTTCAAGTAGAAGGTAATTGCACTGATAATTTTGTTTTTAAACTCCCTTTTTACTGTAAGACTTCTTTTTTGCATCTGCTGTAGCTGTTTGAATTACTGTAAATAGTGCTATGTATAGCAAATACTGAAATGCTGTGGATACCATTCCTTGTTGTTCTTGCTTTTTGGAACACTGCCATATTTTCCAGTATTGAGATATGAGCTTTGGGGTTTAAATGTTGTTATACTTTCTGTTTGCATTGCAGAATGAATCCAAGGGCACAGTTGCTTTATTACAGTGGATGTATTTAGGGTTCATCTGAGTTTAGAAAGTATTTCTTCCTTCTTTATGCACGTTTCTCCCACACTGTAAAGATACAAGGACAGGTTTTAAGCCATCAACATGCTTGTTATCTGTGCAATGTTCAAATGCCAGTCTTTGATATCACTGTTAGATAACTTATAGCGTTAATGTAATATCCATACTATCAACTGTAGCTATCACATGTGTTCTGTGCTTCTTCTAGCATCTGATTCTTGTGTCATATGAAGAACTGATCTGTCTGGTAAAATTAGCGGAATATTAAGGATTTGGGATCCAAGTTGCAATGTCTTGCTCTCTGTCCCTCCATGGGTGTGAGATTGTTGAGTGCAGTGGATGTTTCAGTGCTCTGAACTAAGAAATTGTGTTGTCTCTCTAATTGCCCTCATGAGAAAGCCATCAATCTCCTCTCCATCAGTAGTTGCCTTTTGCTTCTGTGACCCTTGGAGACAGGGGAGACCCAAACTCCTGCCCCACTGTTTAGCGTTAGGATGCGGAGCAGCAAGTTTTGCCTCCTGTTTCTGAGGGTTAATGACTGGAAAGATGCATTCATCTGAGATGGTTTTAATATGAAGGTTGGGGAGGAGGGTGTTGTGTGTGCTTGGTGTGGCACCTAATCAGTTTTATCTCATTTAGTGTGTTTTAGTTGCTTTTTCTGTGTTGTTTCTTTGCCTGAAGTGTTAATATGAATGTAATGGCCAAATCACTACAAAAGGTGGTTTTGTGATACTCTCTAGTTAGCAAGCAGATGCAGTTAAAGGCTACCTCCTGTATTCTTCCACAGCTGAATTCATTTTTAAAGTGAACCTGCTGCTAAGCAGCCAAAATGTTCCCAAACAAACTATTTGTACTGTTTTGTTTCTTGCTGGTGAATTAGCAGTGCCATACTGTGATCCTGGATGGCTGCTCGTTGCTCCTTCTGTCTTCCGAAGGTGTGGATGTGGCTTGTTGGATGTTAAGAAGGTATCAGAAGTGGTAAATCAGACGTGGCACAGTCGCTTTTGGTCAGGGTTACTCAATAGCAACAGCTCTCTCTTCATCCTCTCCCTTCACTCGCTGAGTTTGTAACTGTTGTTTTCGAATGAGAAATGCTTTTGCATTGTAGCAGTTGGCCCCAAAATGTCATGTTTTCACTGAAAATGCTATGAAGGTGCTTGAAATCTATTTTGAATCTGAGGCAAAAATGATGTATTGAAATATTTTTTTAAGGTATTATTTAGTTAGGTTGACCCAAGACTGTAACAGTGAAAATACTGCATCATTCCCTGCTCAGATCATGGTAACCTTTAAAATGAGGAAAAGAAACCAAACCACCAACAAACAACCCCGAACTCGAGTGTGTTCATATGGTGACTATTGAGTGTCAGTGGTGTGCAAAGCCTTGGTTGTAACTCAGCCTTGAAATAGGTGCACACAGACTAAAGGTGCTTTACCTGACCTGAAATGAAACTGTGCAAAAGTGTGCTAACACATCGTATTTTGTTTACAATGAATCCACACAAGCTTTCTCATGTCACAATTAACCACTCTGCTGAGAGAAATACTACCTGTTGAAGCACAACGCACTGGTGTAGTCTAATAGCAGTGTTAGAAGTTGTTCTTTGTTCTTTCTTAAAAGTAACTGGGCTTTATGCTCCAGACATTGGCATTTCAGAAGTGAGTTTGCTGGGATTGTATGCTACCTGCAATTTCATCGCCTGCATCTTTGGGTGTAGACACTAATGAAGCTTGTTGATGGCAGGGAGGATTGATGTTCTGACTTTCTGCAGGCCAGTTCCTATTGAGCAGTGGTGAGGGACTGAATAAATCAGCTCAGTAATAGCTGAATGGGGTAAAATCCTGCAAGCTTTGTTCAGTTCTCAGTTAGAATTTAACAAAGCTCCTCCCAAAAGCATGAACACAGGGGTCTGCTGTAGGGAAAGTGGCTGCTTTTCCGACAGTATGTCACTACATCTTGCGTTGCAGGTCCACAGACACTATTGATGTTGCTGTGGCCTGGGTTTCATGGTGCAGGTGTGCTATACCACTTCCCTGGGAGCATATTCTGGGGAAACAACAAGAGTGATGTGTTGTGCTTTCTAGACCAGGTCTGCAAACCCAGAGGAGTATTGGGAAGGAAGGAGCCCTGTGCTAGGGGCTTGTCATGCCTTTTTAGAAGAGAAATGCCATCTGTGCTATGCCAGCTACCCCATCCCTTGTGGAAATGAGGTAAGGAGGTGAGGAGAACCATTTTACTGCAGAGCTGCTAATGAAGCATTTGTGAAGGTGACAGTTAAATTACACTCACTCAGGTTTCCTTCTGGCTTCCTTGCGAGTTGTCCCTGAGCACAGGCATAGCTGGGGTACAGCCGCTTGCAGATGGGAAGCAGGCAGTCCCCTGGAGTTGACCTCTGATTTCAGTCCTCCGTACTGAAGGGTTCTGGACTTGGGTGGCACAAGGACCAGGGGTGTTTGCTGGATTTGGAGGTGTGAGAGGATGGCAAGAGCCAGTCTTGGGAGCTTTGCACTTGGCAGCACTAAGGAAGTGGACCCCACAGCACGAGGTGAAGGCTGGCTGCTCCCTTCCTCCCATCTAAATAGCCTCAGAAGAGGAGTTGCTTTGAATTTGTCCATGCACTCCATCAACAGATGCATCTTAAAACTACCTATGGCTACTCTGCAACCACCAACCTACCTATATGTTCTTTTGAAAAGCCTGGTGTTTGCATTACAAATCTGTTCTAAAGGGCGTATTCATTTTTATGTGGCTCTAATGAGTGCACAGGTTTTAGGCTGTTGTGGTCTTTTGATCCCAAAGCTTTTGGATGTGCTGTTTTACAAGGTTGCTTTAGGTTTGTTGTTTGCCCCC